>JAPYZL010197493.1:0-21321 GCA_030522825.1 Platygaster orseoliae | reverse complement strand
TTTCTTGAAAAGCGGAAATTTTCGGAAAAAATCGCCATAAACTCGCGGTTAGCAAACCGTTAACTCGCGGCGAGCTCGCAGCGAGTTTTTCTGGAAAAACGGAAAATTTCGGAAGAAATCGCCATGAACTCGCTGTTAGCAAACCGAGAACTCACGGCGAGCTCGCAGCGAGATTTTCTGGAAAAGCGGAAAATTTCGGAAGAAATTGCCATGAACTCGCTGTTAGCAAACCGTGAACTCACGGCGAGCTCGCGAGAAAACTCGCTGCGCGGTTAACGCGAGCTTGCCCGTTTGCTCGCACAGGTAGGAAATAGTAAAAACGCAGCGAGCTCGCGAGAAAACTCGCTGCGAGCTCGTCGCGAGTTCACAGGTTCACTGGGAAATGAAGCAACCTGAAGTCGCTCAGTTACGCCATCTTTGGCAAACGTGGGAAATCGAGTTTTCGATGTTCGAGTTGTGAAAAAGTCATTTGTCAAGGACTAGAAAATAGTATTCTCTATAATTAGCAAAAAAAATTATGAAAATTGGTTCAACCGTTTTCGTGCAATCTGTCCCACCGTGAATTTGCAGACTCTTTTTTTGTACGCTTCTGACAACGAGCTAAATGCAGATTTTGCAGTAAAATTTTTTCTGTATTACTAGAAGTATAACATAAAACCTACGTACGAAATTTTATTTTTCTATCATTTATAATTTTTTTTTCTATCGACGCCCGAAATTAAGTAACCGTTTCCTACTTCTAATTGGTATTCCCCCCTTAAGTTGAGAATCGAGTTTGTGGTTTTATCCTTGAAAAATATCCCGAATTTTTCAAGGTTTTTCCCCCAAATTTTCAATTTCAATCTTGGAATTTGTGTACAAGAATTAAGACTAATGAGCGCGAATGAAAATTCAGTCACGTAAATTGAAACTTCATCAATGATTTTTTAGAGTTTCAGGTATATCTATTATTTAAAAATTCTAAGCTTTTGAGGTTTTCATCCTATATTTAAAAATTGAACCCTGAATTTGAAAGTGAGTTTCTCATTTTTTAAGGTTTTTATCCTCGATTAGAATTATACTTTATTTTTAAAGTTCAGGGTTGAGTTCTTAAGTTTCATATGTTGAAATTTAGTCCCTTGAACTAGGGATGTTCGATACTATTGGCTTCTCTCTCTCGCTAAACGACAGCTATAATAAGCGAGAAAAGGATACAATGCGGTATCGAACATCTCTACCTTGAACTCACTTGAACTAGAGTTTCATGATTTCATTTTTTTTTTTTGAGTTTCAGGTTCATCTACTATCAAAAAATTCTTAGATTTTGAGAATTTTACCTCAATTTGAAGATTAAACTCTTGAGTTCAAACCTGGACCTTGAAATTTCCAGGGATTTTTTTAATGTGCCCTCAATTTTGAGAAACATCCATAAACAAAAACCCCTTAACATTGAAACAGAACCCTGAATTTCTCAGAAATTCTCAATTTTTCAGCATTTTAAAAAAATTATAGAAATTTATAATTTATATTTATTTTATTATTAAAAAATTATTAAAAAATGTGATCGAATAACTTGAAGTTACGTATAAGAAAAATTTAGAATTTGAAAAAATACGAAAATTTTTTCAACGCTTGAGAAATTTTTAAAAGCTTTCATCCCTGACACTTTTAAAACAGGCTATCGAAGTTTTGAAAAATATAAAAACAACATAAGATTTTTCCAGCGATAATTTAAAAAATTGTGTAAATCATTCTTGTTGGGTTTACGATAAATAAACGAGCTGTTAATAAATATCTGTTATAATTGCTAACGAGTAGAAATTCTGAATCTTCTAATAATTCAAAGTTTTTGAAATCACACAGAGATCGCTAAACAAAATCAAAGTACATTTTCAAAAACCATAAACGATAGGGTGTACCAAAATCGCTGTGCCAAAAAGTAATCCAATATTACTTTTTTAATTTCGAGTCGTAAAGTCCTTTGCCACTTTTTACAAAACTTAAAATCAAAAAAGTTATTTTAGTTTGAAATTTAAACAATAAATCATCAAGAAGTACCAAAATTTACCAAAATTTTCTTCTTATTTTTCTAAGTCGAAAAGTCCTGTGCCACTTTTTGCAAAACTCAAAATCAAAAAAGATATTCAAGTCAAAAGTTTCAACCGATCAGATTTCTTAGATTTCAAACTCGAATATTTTTTTTCATTTTGAGTTTTCCAAAAAGTGGCAAAGGACTTTTCGACTCAAAATTCAAAAAGGAATATTGGATTTCTTTTTGAAAAAAAAAAAAAAAAAAAAATGAAGAAAAAAAAAGAAAAAAAAGCGAAGAAATTCGAAAATTCCTCCTTCCCCTGACGCGCAGAATTCATAAGAACTCCCTACTAAAAATGAAATTCTCATTTTAATCTCATCTTAAGGCGACACAGAGGCCGATTTCCTTGCTTCCTTCTTCCACTCTTTCGCGTTCCGTTCTATGCGTCTCCCTCGCACTACAGCAGCCTCTGTGTCCCCTTAAAAATTTTTCGTCTCTCTCGCTCTGGCGCAATTCCCATTCTATGCATCTCTCTCGTACTTACTTGAAACTCAGCGACGCCCCCACTGCCTTCATCTCATTTTAGATCTGATATGAGATTAACATGAAATTAACATGATCGTGTATCATTGATGCTCACCTGTTGTTTTTTAAAACATGTTACAGAAAACAAAATGATTGGATTGTGAATGCAATAATGAGATCATCTGCCGATGACTGTGACTACGCGAATGATCTAGTTTCCGGACTTACGATTATTCTACGCCGAGCAATGGCTTGATGGCGAGGAAAGTGTATGGTGACAACGGAGGAGCGCAATAAGATGTTAGTAGTGATGCCGTAATGGGCTACAGTCTGAAGTCAACCGTGACAATCACGTTCATTGTCACACTGCTGTTTTCGGATGGTCTGCCCATGGAGTTGTCAAGAGGTTCGCATTGCGTTTTTTTATAAAATTTCTTGCGAATAAGTGCTTTAACAGGCTGTATCCCGTGAAAGAATAAAAATTAACGTTCATGGCCGCGCGCGGTTCTCGAGGGGATAATGAATATCAATAAAAATGTACGCGTTGAATGGCCAGGTCTTTTCAACGGAGCTCACGAGAGACAAGAGACCCATCGACGAGGTAGAAGAATAGTGACAACATCTTCCAGCCACATCGTCACCAACATATTGGACCTGACCTCGAGATGGGAAGACGTCGCGCAGACAGCCGCATTTCATTCCTCCGAGAAGCATCCGTGGCCAACGAAGTTGCCTTTTTTGAAGAACTCGTCGACACTGCCCGATTCGAGATCGCCGTCTCCGTCTACTGTACATTCATTCCAGAAAAAATCAACGAGAGCCCTTTTCGAGGTCGTCGCAAAGCCTCATGCCAAAGTTATCCTACCATGTGATTTGGAAACGAACCAGTCCAAGATAGTTTTTCCAGCTACAAGGTACTTTCTTTTTTTTCGTCAAAACTGAGAAACAATCCAGTTTTTCGTAAAAACAGAGTCGGGGAACGGAGCGAGGTCGAGTTAGTACAGGACGCCACCGCACCGTGCGCTGGTTGTTCAACTTTGAATGCCGATAACTTGGCTGTTTTTGGGTTCCGAGTGAAACGGCTAAGCAATTTTCGTATTGGGTTTTCCTTACGAGCAAATTGAAGCATTCACGAAACGTTTTTTTTGCATTCAGAAATTACAGATTACGTCCAGCAACATGGTTGCACGAGGGAAGTCCAGTTGACATGATTACAATCGATACTCGGACAGAACTCAGCGGTACAGGTCACCGATACGTCGGGGACTCGACGACTTTCGCGTTGAACATCGAAAAAGTGCGTCTCGAAGATGACGGCGTCTGGGACTGTACTTTCGAGAGCCACGACAAGAAAACCATTACGGGAAGACCCGTCAGGCTCGTTGTTCTCGGTGAGTTGGAAATGAATGATGGGAAGTTAAGAATCATGGATTTTGTTATAATAATTGTTTTTTACAATTCTCGTTTCAGAGGCTCCTCGTGGGACTTACCTTCTGATCGATGGCCGGAGGCTCGATCCGGGAAATCAGTTCGTGCCCGTGAAGGAGGGCTCCGAGCTGACCCTCGAGTGCGAGGCAGAAGGTGGAAACCCCCCAGCCACCCTGGTCTGGAGCATGACTTTGTCCCAAGACATCCTCGACGGCCCCGAGCAGCCTCCCAACAACTTAACGATTCTACAGGAAACTTTGAAGAAGAGGAGCAACGCTCATCTTAAGGTCTCCCGAGGGCACCACAACGCAACCATCATTTGCATCGCCCAACACGTCACACTTTTCACGCCCTTGAATGCGAGCATTTTACTCGACGTACAGTGTGAGTGCCCGAAAAAGTTTATATGGAATGACGGAAGGAACTGATCCTTTAGAGCTCTTTCCGTTTATTTTACAGACACTCCGTCTTTTGCGATCACAAGATTACCTGGTTTCGGGACTCCCATCGTGGAAGGGATGTCGGTTAGTTTAAAATGCGACGTCGACAGTAATCCATTAAGTCTACCAATTTGGCAACGTGGTGAGAGTTGAATCCTAAAAAGAGAACTTGATGTTCTGTACACGGCAATTGATTAGTCGCATGTTTCCCAGATAATGGACCCCCTCCTGTTGAACAACGCGACGACGGATGGCTGAATTTCACGAAAATCAGTCGAAGCGACAGTGGATGGTACAAATGTTATACTCGGCACATATTAGGAATATTCACGAGTATCGGATATTTTCTCAACGTTCGTTGTAAGTTTCCATCGGGTTCGGTTTTAAAGGAGCTCATGATACTTACAGCACTTGATGTCCGCAGATAAAGCGAGTTACGAGATCGACGCCCAAGAAGCCTGGGACACGGATTCATCGGATTCCAAAAAAATCGAAGTCCGAATAGGTGGTGCAGTGACACTCCAATGCAAGGGAGGATGTTGGGGCCATGGGCCGGAAATGGATCCTGTGAGTCAGTCGGGACTCCTCAATATAACTCACGTCGTCTACCAGGACAGCGGCGATTATCGATGCGTCACTCCGGGCAAACGCTTGCAGGACAAGTGGCGCACTCAGTTGTATCACATTAGAGTTTTTGGTGAGTACATTAGGAGTAAAAATGAACAAAGTTACATTTTTTATCCGTCAGGTGTATCCCCCATAGAGCTTCTGGACCTTGTAACACTTACGGGATCTTTTATGGGTGTTTTTGTGAACAAAACACCCGTAAGGTGTTTTGTTCACTCTTTGTATGATTAAAACAAGAACAATCATGATCGTCCGGCAATGAAACGATTCTTCTCATCACAAATGTTTTCTACGTCTAGGTTTACCGATGGTGTTTCCTAAGATGCAAACCATCACCACGAATCAAGGATCGCGCTTAGATGTAATAGTTGAGTTTTGTTCAGAACCAGCCTACACGAAAGTGCTGTGGCTTTCGGAAAAACTCGTGTATCTTCCAGGCACTGAGTCACATAAAGGTGTCCAGGCCATGCCAATACAGGTAATTTCAACACCCCGTGATTTTTCCGAATTACAAACATCCGGAAAAAATTTTCCTATAATCGGATTTCCGGATTACGATAAATTTTCTACGTCGACTCCTAGATACAAAATGTACTACAAAGTTCTGGTTTGAAATTGTTTGGCTGTTGAATTTACAGAACAGTGAGACATCGTACTGCTACATCGCGACTCTGCGCTTCGAATCGATTCAGCGCTCTCATTCAGGAGAGTGGCTGTTGCTGGTTTCTTCGAGCGAGGGAATCGCGGAAGCAACGGTCACCCTGAACGTCACGCAAGAAGCAATTACCAGTCGCGCATTCGGACGAACCTCGAGTACATTGATTTTGTCCATATGCTTTATTGTTGCGATAAACCGACACTATTACTAAATGATATGTATGGAACTAGGGTTTTCGGCGGAATTCATGTATTCAGCTTGGGTTCGATGTTACTGGGAGCTGACGAAAGGTTTCATTCAACGATAATCGAGGATAGTTCTTTTCCTAAACAATGTGTTCGTAGCGAAAACGCCGAAATGTACGTGCAATTTTTTGGAACATTGATCCAACAAATAAATATTGTTTAATATCAGGACTGGTGTTTGCATTTTTGACGTTGAACTACGTCTTTCACCGTGGTATTGGGTATGTTGGGTAGGGGGGGGGATGTAGGTATGTCACGAAATATATATGTATATACAGTTGGGTTAGGTAAGGTTAGGTTAACGTACCCTAGAACATACTCGAACATTCCCGAGCTTACTCGAACATCCACGAACAATTCCGAACATACCCGAGACCATACCCAAATATCACCGAACTTACCTGAACATACACGAACATACCCGAGTATTCCCAAATAAAAATAGATAGATAGAAATTTTTAAAAAGAATAATTTCATAAATAATTAATATTTTTAAATTTTGTAACTCACATCGAGTAAAATTATCGAACATTTTTTGATTATTTATTCATAGACTTGTTTTGAATATTTTAATGTGAATATATAATACGAACCATTTTGGAACCCAATTCTATACTAAATTAAAAAAAAACAATAACTGATTAAAAAATGTCTGATTCCATTCTTTTAAACTCAAAATTGAAGTATTTCAATTATTATTCAAAATAATAAAAAAATCGATAACTTTTGACTTTGGAAAAACAAAAATAATAAAAGTAATTAATAAACTTGAAACGCATCAGTTAAATTAACAAATATATTTTTAAAATATGTACAAACTTGACAATGGAACATTTCAGACAAACTCGATTCCTTCGAACTTTTTGTCCATTACTTTGACATCGGGCATGAGAACAACACCGTCGATCGTGAACGCCGAAATGTAGGTCGCGGTGTTTCCTTCATACTCTTCGCTTTTTAAAGCTACGATTATGGAATCTTGCGATCCTGGGAGAAATTTGAAACTGGAATATCCTCGGATCTTGATAACCTCGCCGATGTGGGTCACCTGAAACGTCCATCGTGATTTTTTCCTCGCACATGCCTTTTTTATCAATTTCAATAATAATTTTAAGTAATGCTATCGAAATATATTTAAAATTAGATAGTATATAATAATAATCTTGTGTTATATTAGTAAATTATATGTATATTAATCCAAAAGAAATCATTTATTTACAAAGGCGTAGCCAGGATTTCTATTAAGGAGGGCGGAGGGAGGCAAAAAATTTTCATCATGGACCAAATCACAATACGATATTATTTATTTATGTTTTATTATGTCGAGATGTATATGACTTATTATTTACGAGAATTTAATAAACCAAATTGGAATTCAATATAAGAAATTGCATTGCCAATTCTTAAAAAAAGACCTAAATCTACAAAAACTCTATAAGAATCTAAAAACTTTGAAACTTGGAAATCAAGTTGCGAAAATTTAAGACAGAAATTCATAAAAATACCAGAGAATATTTCGTCATACAATTCCTGAAAAATACTAAGCGTTATTGAATTCTAGGAAAAAATTGCGTTTTTCAAAAATCTGCACATATGGCAATGTATAAAAATACAAGAAAACGATAAAAAATCTCATAAACAATGAAAAAATAAGAAAATTCAAAAGAAACATAAGAAATAATTAAAATTAACGTAGACCTAGTAATCCTCAAAAACTATGAAATTATTAAAAATCTATCGATATTTGCATTCTAGAGCATTAAGTTTTTAGAATTAATTTATGAATATTAACGAAAATACTAGAACCTGAAAAAAACACTTGAAAATCCTTTTTTTTATTAGACGAAAGTGATAATGATAAAAAATTTATTCATAAAAATAAAAATACGAATTCAAAAAATTGTAATAATATAAATAAAAGATAAACATTTATTAATTAGTGAAAAAATATGAAAATTCAAGAAATACATAAAAATACTTGAAATTAACGTAGACCTGATTATCCTTAAAATCTATGAAATTATAAAAAATCTGTCGATACTTGCATTCTAGGGCATTATATTTTTAAAGTTAATTTATAAATATCCACGAAAATACTAGACATCTAAAAAAAACACTAAAAAATTCCTTTTGATTTTCGTAAATAGACAAAAATGAGAGAAATACAGTATAATCTTTTCATGCTCAAAAACTATTTGAAGAAAATGTTCTTAACAAAATTATTTTACGAAAAATAGACAAAAGTAATAATTAAAATAAAATGATTCATGAAAATAATAAAACGAATTCAAAAAGTTAGTAAAATTCAAAACAAGTCTAGAATTTCTAGTTTTTTTAACTAAAAATAATAATTTTTATAACTTGAGAAGAAGTTTTTCTGAAATAAAATTATATTCATAAATGTTCACAATAAAGTTTGAAAAAATGTTCTCAATAATAATATTATTTCACGAAAAATAGACGAAAGTGAAAATGATAAAAAAGTAGTTCAAAAAAATAACAACACTTAATAAAAAAATAATGAAATTCAAAACAAGTACAGAATTTCAAATTTTTTCTAACTCAAAATAATAATAATTACAACTTGAGAAGAATTTTTTCTGAAACTAAACTATGTTCATAAATGTTTGACTATACAATGTAACTAAACATTTTTCAAGCGATAAAAATGTTAAATATTGCTAACAATGATAAATAACAAATAATACAAATATAGCCAACAAGAAAATTTCAATACTTTAGCATATTCAATAATTGAAATATGTGTACTATAATTTTCTCAAAAATCTTTAAAAAGTTGTTGTATAAAAATCCATAATAAAGTCATGAAATTCTATCGATATTTGCATTCTAGAGCATTTAATTTTTACAATTAATTTATCAATATCTTCAAAAATACTAAAATTCTGGAAAAACACTAAAAAATTCTTTTCGTTTTCGTAAATAGACATAATGCGAGAAATACTGTAAACTCTTTTCATACTCAAAAACTATACGAAGAAAATTTTCTTAACTATATTATTTCACGAAAAATAGACAAAAGTGATAATTAAAAAATAAATTCATAAAAATAACGATACGAATTCAAAAAATCAGTAAAATTAAAAACAAGTCTAGAATTTCTAATTTTTTTTAATAAAAATAATAATTATAAATTGAGAAGAATTTTTTCTGAAATAAAATTATATTCATAAATATTTGACTTTGCAATATAACCAAACATTTTTAAAGCAATGAAAATATTGAATATTGCTTACAACGATAAATAATGAATAATAAATAATATAGCCAACAAGCAAATTTCAATACTATAGCATATTACTTGAAATCTGTGTACTATGATTTTCTCAAAAATCTTTAAAAAGTTGATGTATAAAAATCCCAAATAAAATCATAAAATCCGTCAAGTTATGAAAAAACACTAAAAGCACGAGAAAAAAAAATTCTCAAATAAGCTAATTGAAAATCACAAAAATTGAATTCCTTACATTTTATATAAGCATTAGGGATGTGCGGGATCCCGACTTTTCGGGAATCCCGAGTTCGAGATGCGTCGGGAAATGCCCCGGGACAAGAAATTCTTCCCCGACATTTTCGGGATTTCCCGACATTTTCGAGTATTCTCTACAATCTCGAAATTTCTAGAGTTAATGATTTATGAAAATTACTTGATTTTTTGGAAATCCTACATACTCTATATTCCCGAAATTCTCGAAATTGTCGGGATTCTTGAAGTTCTCGTAATTGCTCAAATTTACCGAACTTTTCGGGTTTCTTAAATTTTTCGGTATTTTCCGACATATTTAAGATTTCTCTACAATTCCGAAATTTCTAGAGTTAATGATTTATCGAAATTACTAGATTTTTGGGAAATCCTGAATTCTCTAGAATCTCAAACTTCTCAAGATTCTCGAAATTTTCAGGATTATTGAAATTCTCGTGATTGCTCAAATTCTTCGAACTTTTCGGGGTTTCCTAAATTTTTCAAAGATAACCGCATTTTTCGGGATTTACTAACATTTCGAGATTTCTCTACAATCCCGAAATTTCTAGAGTTAAGGATTTATCGGAATTACTAGATTCTTCGGTAATCCGGAATTCTCCACATTCCCAAACTTCTTAAAATTCTCGAAATTTTCAGGATTCTTGAAGTTCTCGTAATTGCTACAATTTTCCGAACTTTTCGGGGTTTAATGAATTTTTCGGGATTTCCCGGCATGTTCGAGATTTCTCTACAATCCCAAAATTTCTATAGTTGAAGAGTTATCAAAATTAGTAGATTTTTCGAAATTCCTGAATTCTCTAGATTCCCAAACTTCTCGTGATTCTCGAAATTTTCGGGATTCTTGAAATTTTCATGATTTTTCAAATTTTTTGAACTTTTCGCGGTTTCCTGAATTTTTAAAGATTACTGGTTCTTTCGGGATTTTACCGACATTTAGAGATTTCTCTACAATCCCGAAATTTCTAGGGTTGAGGATTTATCGAAATCACTAGATTTTTCGGAAATCCTGAATTCTCTAGATTCCCAAATTTCTCAAGATTCTCAAAATTTCGGGATTCTTTAAATTTTCGTTATTACTCAAATTTTCTGAACTTTTCAAAGATTACCTATATTTTTCGGGATTTCTCGGTTTTTCGGGATTTCCCGACATTTTCGGTATTTCTCGATATTTTCGGAATTTCCCGACATCCACGGGATTTCCTGACATATTCGGGATTTCCCGAAGGATTCGGGATCGATCCCGACCACATGTAAAATTTCCCGAAACATCCTGACCCGTGACATTCTATATCCCGTACACCCCTAATAAACATACAAAAATATACAACTTTTGACTCAAAAAAAATTGGAAAATCGTACTCTCGTAACCACATATTCAAGAATTAAAAATTATAAAATCCTAAAGGACATATATGAGTATTTTTGTTTAAACTCCCCCGAAAATTTGTTCTGCCAACCCCTCTAGCTCGAGCAGTAAAAATTTTTGATTCATGAACATTTAGGGGAGGGCAACGACACCCCCCCTGTCCCTCCCTGCCTACGCCCATTTTTATTTACTATAGTTATAGTCTATGAACCAATAACTATTGTTTCAAGACAAATTCGAATAGTTTTGTAAGTCTACCAACCTTGACATTTGCAAAATATTCATCGGCTATGAGGAGTACATTGGTGCTCATCATTTCGTCGGATTTTTCGTTATAAGTATCTTTGGAACAACGTCGTGGTAAAAAGAACCATTGCTGGTGGATGTCACTCCAAACTCCAGTTTCATGTATCATGTAACCTGGAAATCATTAATGACTTTTGGTCATTATTTTATTATTTTCATTAATTTGTATTTTTTTAATATAATATTTATATTATTATAAATTATATAAATATATTATATTTAAAATATAATTTAAATTATAATAAAATAAATAATCAAATTATTATTATTATTGTAAATGTAATAAAATAATTAGATATTAAACAATTTTAATTATTTAAAATATAATTATATTTTCTATAAATTATGTAATTATATAAATTGATATCAATTGTAATATATTCATATATAAATTATATAAATTATTTATATTATTATTTTTAATAATTTGGTCATTAATAATCCAATGTTCTTTTTAACAATGTGGCTGGTCATAGTCAAATTAACCAGTAAAGAATCCAAATCCAATTTGGTTAATCTATAGCATATTTCAGAAGATAAACAATATTTTTTAATTTAAAAACTTTTTTTTAATTTCCAAAAATTAAAAGAATTTAAAATTTTAGTAATGTTAAACTTAAGTTTTCAATATGAGAAAATGTAAAATATGCAATTACAAATTTCTTTCAAAAATCGTACATTGTTGACTGAACAGTTTTCTGAACCATTAAAAATGTCATGAACACTTTTATTTTCAAAATTTTGTTATTTCAAACTATAATTTGAAGTAACATGAACTTTCGAAAATGAAAGAATTCACAGTTCATAATTGTTTATAAGTGTTTTAAACTTTGTAATTTTTAGCATTTTGAATTTTATAAAATTCAAAAATGAGTAATTAAAAACTTTGACTTCAAAGATTTGATTGACTGAAATTTCATGATTTCAAGAACTTGTTAACCAAAGAATTTTAAATTTCGTTAATTTTCAATTCAAGTTTTCAACGCAGAAAAATAAAAGATGTACAAGTTCGAATTTTTTTGATTTGAAATGTTTGTGGGAGTTAATAAGTTTTTATTTTGTAAATTATGCTGCTTGAGACTATTATGCGAAATTTCAAATTTTGGAAATTAGAAAATGTATTGCTCAAAATTGTTTATGAATATTCTACACTTTGTTGCTCTAATTATTTAAAAATTTTTTAAATGTTTGAAGTTATTTATTCAGAATTTTTGACGAGGTTGATTTTTTAGAAACTTTGAATTTGAAGAATTCAAAATTTCATTATTATTTAACTCAAGTTTTCAAAATGAGAAAATTAAAAATATGCAGTTAAAAATTTGTAGACTTAAAGATTTTGCGATTGAATGAATTTTTGTTTTGTTAATTTTGCAGATAAAAATTATAATTTTAAACCTTTTGATTTTTGGAAGTATGATAATTCATTACAATAAATTTTTTGTTGGTATTTGAGCTTTTTCTTTGTAGCATTTTATAATATTTCGAAAGCCGAAAATAAGTGATATTTAATGTTGAAAAAATTACATGTTTTAGCAACTTTGAATTTGAAAAATTAACTTTTTTAATTTTCACGATTTAAAGAATTTAAATTACCAAAAAATCTGAAATTTTTAATTTGTAAAATCGAACTAATTCTGTGAGCTAATAAATCGAATTTTTGGAAACTAGGAAATGTATTGATCAAAATTGTTTATAAATATTTTACACTTTATTTTTCTGAATATTTTCAAAATTTCTGAAAGTTTGAAGTTATGAATTCAGAATTTTAGAAAAGATACATTTTTTAAAAACTTTAAATTTGAAAATTTCACGATTTTAGGAAATTTCGTTACCAAAAAAACTAAAAACTTTGATATTATAAGACTCAAATTTTCAATGCAAGAAAATAAAAAATATGCAGTTTCAAATTTTGTAAGTTTTGCGATTTGAGATTATCTTTCAAAGTTTTGTATTTTCGTAATAAATTTAAAACTCTTTAATTTGTAGCATTTCATCATTTTTTGCAAGTCAAAAATCAGTAATTTAGAATTGTTGAAAAGTTTTATGATTTAAATTTCTAGACCCTCAAAGATTTTATAATTGAAAGAATTTTTATTTTGTGAATTTTGCAATTTGATCTTTCAAAATTTTAAATTTTCAGAAATATGAAAATCCATCATTTAAAACTGTTTATTAGTATTTTAAACTTTTCAATTTGTACCATTTTATAATTTTTTGAAATTAAAAATTAATAGTTGAGAATTCTGGAAAAGTTTCATGTTTTAGAAACTTAAAATTTCAATTTTACTGTTCAAATTTTTACGACTCCTATAATTAAAATTTCAGTATTAATAAATTTACATTTTCAATGCAGGATAACTCAGAATTTTTTATTTCGACTTTGTCAACTCGGGATTTCTCTGTAAGGTAATAAATTTTTTATTTTTCATTTTGCGACTTACGACTATAGTTCGAATTTTTAACTTTTTGGAACAATAAAATTTTTACCTCTAAATTCTGTATATTTCTTTATAAATTATTTTTAATTTAATTTAATTTAATAAAGTGTAGCTTATTTATTTTAAATTAATTAAATATAATGATTATAGTATATAATATATACCTAATTTATATGATATGTATAATATTACACACACACACGCGCGCGCGGGCACTCACACTCCACACACTCGCGCGCACACGCATACACACACACACACAATTTATATAATAATATATATATATATATATAATTATTTAATACAATAATTATAATATAAAAAAATAATTTTAATTATTGTATGTAAATAAAGTTAATTATTTAAAATTACATAAAATTTAATTAAATTTAATCCATAGGAATCCAATAACTTCAGCATCGCTTTACCTGGAAATGTGATGTCCAGAGCTCCCCGCAGACTCTTGTAATACTCAGACCAGTCAACAGACTGCACCGATCCAGTCGGCGACACAATTTTCACCCACATGGGATTGTTATTTCCGAATTTTCCCGTACTCGACGTCCACTCTTTGCCCATACTCCCAACATACAAATGATTGTCTTTCACAGTCGCCCACTCAGACTTGAAACCTTCAAAAAACCAAAATACCTCATTATTCCGAATTGTGCAGAAAACGCATTAGTGAGGAGTTTTCCAAAAATACATGTTTTCTGTTTTAAAATCCGTAGCTATTCGATATATGTTCTCAGGTATGTTCGGAAGCATTCGGGTATGTTTGGAATTGTTCGGGTATGTTCGGAAACATTCGGGTATGTTCTCGTGCAAGTTCGGAAACATTCGGGAAACATCTCGTGCATGTTCGGATATGTTCGAAATCTTCTGGGTATATTCGGGAATGTTCGGAAGTGTTCGTGTATGTTCGGATGTGTTCGGAATCTTCCGGGTATGTTCGGAATTGTTCGGGTATATTCGGAAGTGTTCGGACATGTTTTCCGGTATGTTCGGGTATGTTCATAACTGTTCGAGTATGTTTTCGGGTCTGTTAACATGAACATTTCGCAACTGAACCTCTTCCACTAAAACCTCACCTTTCGAGTTCTTCCCGTTCCCGTCATTCAAAATGACCCAGCGCCTCGTATCAGTGCCAACTATCTCATAGACCACCCCTGTCCTGTCATCGAAGGTCAGGAGCTTGCCGTCGAAGGTCACCAACTCCGACAGCTCCATAGCTCTGCCTTTTTCCGCCAAATTCGTCGAGAGCTCCGTGTGCTGTTTGTCCCAAACCACGCTGACGATGTTCTTGGTCGGCATCCAACGCAGAGTTCCCGTCAGGAAATAACTGATCCAAGTGTCTCCACCGGCTGAGGTGACCTTCGAGTCCTTGTCGAGGTCGCTGACGATAGCTATTTTGTAGGACACCGCAATTTCCGTTTTCACCGGTCTCGTGATGGGGTAAGTGTTGTTGTAGTCATAGGCGCATTTGGAAAATTGCCGATGATCCTTGTAGTCGCTTTCCAGGAAGTTAGTCTTGAGCGTGGGATAGAAGTAGAGGAAACCGGTGGCGAGGAAGAAAAGAGCGACGACGATCGTCAGGTTCCTACGGAAGTGGAGGGTGCTTTTTTTCACGCGGTAGATGTGCGGTGCGTTCATGGTGCGGCGCCAATCGTGCAATTGCATTTTGGACGATTGGGATGCATTTACTTATTTACGAGAGAAGTGGGGTGGTCCGATGGGGATGAGAACCTGAGGTGAAATGAATGGATGTTGAGTTTTTGAAACTTCTTGTGTATGTTGATTTGTATTAGCTAGTTATTTCTTGTACTAAGATATGAATGATCATTAATATGAATTAAAAATTCGTAAAATATGATTACTAGGGGTGTGCGGGATAGAGAATTTCACGGGTCGGGAAATTTTACATGGGGTCGGGACGGATCCCGAGTTCTTCGGGAAATCCTAAAAAGGTCAGGAAATCCCCTAAATCCCCAAAAAACTGATAAATCCCGAAAATTGTAGAAAATCTTTGAAAAATTTGCAAAATTCGAGTTCTTCGGGAAATCTCGAAAAGGTCGAGAAATCCCGAAATAACATGAAATCCCGAAAAGTCGGGATCCCGCACATCCCTAATGATTACCCGTTTCAATACTATTGATAATATGAGAAAAATACACTATTATTGAAATATCATTTATTTATGACATATTATTGATCAATGCGTATTTATGCATAATAATAATAATAATAATACGAGTGTGCAGGATAGAGAATTTCACGGGTTGGGATGTTTCGGGAAATTTTTCATGGGGTCGGAATCGATCCCGAGTCCTTCGGGAAATCCCGAATATGTCAGGAAATCCCGCAAATATCGGGAAATCCCGAAAAATCTAGGTAATCTTTGAAAAGTTCAGAAAATTTGAGTAATAACGAGAATTAAAAGAATCCCAAAATTTGGAGAATCTTGAGAAATTCGGGAATCTAGAGAATTCAGAATTTCCGAAAAATCTAGTAATTTCGATGAATCCTCAACCCTAGAAATTTCGGGATTGTAGAGAAATCTCGAAATGTCTGTAAAATCCCGAAAAAACCGGTAATCTTTGAAAAATTCAGGAAACCGCGAAAAGTTTGAAAAATTTGAACAATCACGAAAATTTCGAGAATCCCTAGAAGTTTAGGAATCCAGAGAATTCAGGAATTTCGGAAAATCTAGTAATTCTGATAACTCTTCAACTATAGAAATTTTGGGATTGTAGAGAAATCTCGAACATGTTGGGAAATCCCGAAAAATTCATGAAACCCCGAAAAGTTCGGAAAATTATAGCAATCACGAGAACTCCAAGAATCCCGAAAATTTTAAGAATTTTAAGAAGTTTGGGAATATGGAGAATTCCGGATTACCAAAGAATCTAGTAATTCCGATGAATCCTTAACTCTAGAAATTTCGGGATTGTAGAGAAATCTCGAAATGTTAGTAAATCCCGGAAAATTCGGTTATCTTTGAAAAATTCAGGAAACCCCGAAAAGTTCGAAGAATTTGAGCAATCACGATAATTTCATCAATCCCGAAAATTTCGAGAATCTTGAGAAGTTTACGTCCATAGTTGAAATTCTGAGATAGATTTTTATGAAAAAAATCACAGATAATCTTGTATGCGTACTGAGCGAACCTGCAAAATTTCAGCTTGATCTACTGTCTAGTTTTTTGTAAAAAAATTCCTAAATTTAACATGTATTCAAATGGGCAGAAGCATATTTTTCCGAATTTCCGAAAAACCACGGGATAGATTTTTTTTTAAATTTCACCATAATTGAAGAATGAAATTACACGTAATTTGCCGTATCAAGCACGAATTTTCACTATACCGTTTTTTCGGAAAAATTGTTTTTCCTACTCAATTAGCAAACTCGGCAACACTGTACTTGATCGTATTCCATGACAGAATGATCTCCCACTGTAGTGTAAAAAAGTACAGCACGCTGCGGTGTGCTGCGGTGTTGCCGCGACCGAAAATAAAACAATGAACTGAAGTTAGCGGTAGCTTACGCCTATCTTCACCACGGACGTAATACCTTAAGATTCTAGAGAATTCAGGATTTTCCAAAAATCCAGTAATTTCTATAAATCATAAACTCTAGAAATTACGGAATTGTAGAGAAATCACAAACATGTCGGGAAATCCCGAAAAGTTTAAGAAACCCGAAAAGTTCGGAAAATTTTAGCAATCACAAGAACTTCGAGAATCCCGAAAATTTTGAGAATTTTGGGAATATAGAGAATTTAGGATTTCCAAAAAATCTAGTAATTTTTTTTCCCGGTTTGTCCTTTGTATTCATAACTTCAAATATGTACCGATAAATCATCGATTTATGTAAAGTTTAAGCAATTTAAACTACATAGTGTTACATATTTATTTATAGCAACTCGTATAAAATACAAATATCAAGTACCTATATTTTTTTACTTGGTCACTCGCCTTCTGTAAGAATGAAAAAAAAATTTTAACGAACTTTTTTCAAATTATCTATCATTTTTTGCACACTTTCAGCTTTTTCATTAGCTTCCAACATTATTTTCTTTTTTTCGCACGCAAATTCTTTTATTTCCTCTTTTCTCCTTTTTTCGTCTCTTTATCATTTTTTTCTTTTTTTGACCTATATTTTTCGAATTTTTGGACTCGACGTACACATGGTAAGCACCACGAGGTAACTGAAGCAGTTTTTTGGTGATCTCTACTTTACTCACGCCAACACAAATTTTGACTTTGTCATATACAATCTGCTGAGAAATTAGACTTTCTTCATTCGGGTTTTTAACTATGTAATCACCGTGTATTGAAATTTCCCGCTCAAGAGAAGCATTCCCATGTAAAAAAATGAAAATAATTTTGACGAATTTTGATAAAGTCATATTTTTCAGATTTTAAAATCATATTTATTAAAAAAAGGTCAAGCCGGCAGTCTTTGCGGCTGTAATTTTTGAAAGCATTACAATTTTCATTCGATTGTATAACTTCCTTATATTCCAAGTAAATTTTATCAGCCGTAGTTCCCGAAACCAACCGATTTTAAATACTTATTATATCGAGGCATTTGACAAAACGCTTTTCGACAACGGAGCTGTCGATGAAGATAACTTTTGGATCGAAACATGAAATAGTTTTTGTAAGACAATATTTTATTGGACTTTTTCCGAAAAGTTTTTGGGTCATTGTAATGTAGCATTGACGGGCAAAGGTATTATAATTTGTAATCGCTTCAACTTGATGTTTCTACACGCAGAAAAATTTTTTGTAAATTTTATCGAAACGGCGGGTAGAATTTACTAAACTTTTGGCGAAGTGGTGATAATTTCCGACATTAGTAAATATTGCCAAGAGTTTGGTAAAATGAAGGTAACGGGGGTAACGGGTATATTTGGTATTAATTACCTAACAGTTTGAAAAAAATACCAAATAATAATTTTTATAATAATAATAATAATAATAATAATAATAATAATAATAATAATAATAATAATAATAATTCCTCTTCTCACGAAACTCAAAATCAAAAAGATATTCGAGTTGAAAGTTTCAACTAATCATATTTCTCAGATTTTAAAATGAAACATCTTTTTTGATTTTGAGTTTTTTGAAAAAATGCAAAAGATTTTTCTACTCAGAAAAATATGCAGAAAATTTTGGTAAATTTCTGTCCGTGGTTTTTATCCCCACTCCTCGTAAGAGCGTGTTTATCAGTTAAATTTCAAACTTGAATATCTTTTTTACTTTTGAGTTTTTTGAAAAATGGAAAATGAAAACTTGTTTTAGAATTTCACAAACTATAAGCCCCAAAAAAGTGTGTTGATGACTTTGGGACCCTGTATCTTATGATTCCATCAATGATACAATTTGATCTTAATGGTATATTTTATTATTTGAACAAATTAATATGATATAAAAAATACAACAAAAATCATAAAATAATGAATTAATATTGTTATAACTTCTGAATGTTTAGCTGAACACTTTAGAGTAAAATTCGAAAAATAAATTTAATTCAATTTAACATCAGAATTTATGTTATAAAATAATACCATAAATAATTAAAAAGAAAACATTATTATGAGTATAGTCATTAATATCCTTCATCATAAATGAATAATTAAATATTATTAAATATTAGAAATATATTCCACTATTATTATATTGTGTTATAAATAATACAATTATCATCATAATGACAAATTATCTAAAAAAATTAATAATAACTAATGAAAAATAATTAATATTACTGGTTGAAAATTGGAAGGTTAATATTTATACGAAAAATATATTAGATTCAAATAGAATAATAATGAATATCACAAAAAATATATAATATCAAAAATAGCGTTAAGAATCGATATAAATATCAAGGTATTATTAAATTATTTTTAGAAAATTGAAAAAGTTTTGCTGTTAACAGTAAGTAAAAAAATTAATCAGATAACATAATTTTGATTTACCAATTCTTTCAATGAAAATTTGAAAGTTATCAGAAAATTGTGATCTCGTTCACAGTATAATTTATTTTTTCCTGCAAATTCCATTGTTCTCCATAATAAATGAATTAATTTTTTTTTTTGCAAAAGCGAGATAAATTGTTTTAATTCATCTTTCATGAAATTTATTTAAATTTTTCTACATTAAATTACAATAATTATTAAAGTAACTCATAAATATTAGTACAAAAACAAGTACAGAGAAAAATAAATTAATTTTGTCCAATATAAAACAATCATTTATTATTACTTTTAGTTATATTTAACTACACATTCAATTCCAAATAATTTCTTGAAAATACCATAAGAGTTAATAAATTAAACTCGTCATAAACACCATCACTGACAAAGAAAAAATTCAATATATTTTAACATAATCCAACCATTAATTATCATTGACATTCTTATATTAAAATTTCTCAATATAATTTTAGATTTTTTAAAAACATTTTTTTACAAATTCGCAGCTTTCTATACGCTGTACATTAGTTTTATCAAAATGGAATAATTTCGTAATTGTTCACAAGTAGTAAAACTTATTTTTAATAATATTGCTAATCTCTCATTAGTATACTGAATTTCAGTGAAAAAAGTAATAAAAAACTGGGTTAGTATTTTAAAAAAATTCACTCACGAACCTCACTCAGAAATTTACTTCTTTCTGAACAGTAGCAAATAAAAAAAATCCACGTCTCAAATTTTCCACGTGTGATAATTTTGTATTATTTCAAAGATTGCACTTGGTTTTGATAAATGGGTAAAAACTATTCATTACACAGTAGTGTTGCATTTCTTACCAGTAATTTTTCCACTATTTGATGTTCGATACATTCTTTAATTGTTCTAAACATGTTGCTTCAAGTTTTTCAAAACGTCAGGATGAAAAAACTTGGAAAATGCTCATTTTTGAAACACTCGAAACCGACATCGTGATTTTGACAGCTGTTGATAATTTCACAGCTGACGTGAAATATGTACACAATGGACGCCATTTTGGGGAATCGAAGCATCAATTTTTTAATTACATTTGATTACATTATTGTACATTATATGCATTATACATATTTAATATACATATAAGTACATTAAAAGAACTTGCGGCGTTTTTGATAATTGTTCTAGAAGAAGCTCTCGTCGTCGAAGCGATTGAATAAGAGGTCGTGTAGTGAAAACAAATATAAATGGATCTCGACAAAAACAATGTTTAATTGTTATTACATATATACAATGTACATTACATTACATTATACGAATAAATTACAATATTTATCATGCTTATCATTATTCCACGTATAACCAACTTCAAATTTTAGTAATTCTGATCAATATTTCGACCTAAATTAGATCCTTTTCAAAATCCTTCATAAAATTTCCTTTTCTCAATTCCCCAATCTTTTTATTTTATTTATTGTAATCTTCGATCCTTAAAATCAGGTAAAATCTGAAATATAAAAAAAAACAATATTTAAAATTCCAACTCTACCAACGTCAATCATAAATGCCAACTTTCAGACAGTGCTGGGTAACGCGCTCGATCCCCCGCTGTTTCGCTCTTTTTCAAGCGCTCCTATAAGCCGAGAGCTGCCGTATCTTCCTAGCGTGGTGAAAAGAGAAAGGAGAGAAGGCTAGAGCGAGCGCGGGATCTCGAGTCTTCGGGTGAATTCGGAATGCTCGAAAGTCGCTTGACGGGAATTCGAAACTAGAGAGAAAGGTCAGGGAGGCCCTTTTATTGTTCTCCGCGGCTTTTCG
>JAPYZL010197418.1:0-20063 GCA_030522825.1 Platygaster orseoliae | reverse complement strand
AATTTTATTACTCATGATAATTTTGTCTCGAATCAGGCGTTTTCGAGTTTTAGCCGCTCAAAAATGCTACTTTCACGTAAAAATCGGCGTTTTTTTAAGCTTTGAAAAATTGTACAGTCGTGAAAATTTTTTTTTCTACTTAACAAAAAAACACGTATCGATTTTTTTGTATTGAAAAACATAAAAAAAATATTACAATGATATCTGCGATGGGGGGGGGTGTAAATCTAACCTGGAATGACCTATATCGATTTTTAGTAATTTAATTTTATAGAATACATGAAATATTACGTTTAGATACATTTTAGGTATTTTATAGATCTCTTGGATTTGCTTATTGTGTAAGTATTTATAAGGTTTAAATTTTTCATATATTTCTAATATTTTTATAAATCACTCTATTAATTTATAAAGTTTGATACTTAAATATTTAAAATTTTAACGATTTTGACTATTTTATTGATTTTCCAGAAAACAGTATCTTTTTCATCAATTTTCAGTATTGTTTTAGTTTTTTAAGTAAGTTTTTGTTAGATGTAGATTTTGTATCAATGAATTTAAATTTTAGTACATGAGAAACTCTTATTGATCAATAAATCAAACATTCAACATTTTTTTATAAACTCAAAAGGAAGAATAACTAACGAATTTTCAATCCTAATTAATAAAGTAATAGGTATATAAATAATCACAAAAATGAGCAAATTGGACTTTTCTAATATTTCTCCATATACTCCCAGAGTGAATTTCTTAATATTAATATTTATATTATAATTTGCAATATTGCAAATGTTTTCTAAAAAATAAAAAAATATTGTAGATATTCAATAAAACACAATTTCGTAAATAATCAAAATACTCACGATGCAATTTCGTCTCGGTATCGTTATCGATACTTTTTTCCACCATCGTCAACCTATTTCGCAACTGAGCAGATTCCATTTTGGATTCTTCTAATCGACGCTCTGTTTGTCGTGCCGTGACCTTTGATAACAAAAATTACGTTACGAAACCCTATTTACCCTTTTTTTTCACATCAAAAAACCTACCCAATTTTCATCTGCTTTATTTTTCCACGTTGTTATCTGACTTTTGAACTCTTTTTCCTGATCAAAGATTTCTCTCTTCAGCAACTCCACTTGTTGCCTGTAAAAACAGAAATTCAAAATTACAAAAATGTCAAACAAAAAACTGACAAACCAATTCTTTGTGAAATTATATTTACTTGTAATTTTGTATCTCGTCTTGCAATATCTGCAACCGTTCCACTGTCGAAGAGACTTCTCCTTGTTTCTCTAACCAAATTGCTTCTTCCCTAATTTTTTATATAAAATAATATTTAATATAGAAATATGTTTATAATTTCCAAAACTTTGATGTTAAAAATAGTATATTTTTTGCAAAACACGCACTAAAAAGTGGCTTCTAGCACCTTAAATCAGAAGAACAAAAACACGCATTGAAGAAAAAAACACGCAATAAAGAACAAAAACACGCATTAAAGACCAAAAACACGCAATAAAGAACAAAAACGCGCAATAAAGAACAAAAACACGCATTAAAGGCCAAAAACACGCATTAAAGAACAAAAACACACATTAAAGAAAAGCCACTTTTTAATGCGTGTTTTTTAATTTTATTTATTTATTTGTTTATTTTTGTTCATTTTTTTATTTTTAAAAAAATAAATTACTTCTGACGCTGCGCTTCTTTTTCCTTAAAGAAATTTGTCAAAACTTCAAGTTTTGTTTCCGCGTCTTTTTTCTCTTTTTCCGCTTGTTTGCACTGTTCGCTGAGCGAGGTTATTTGCTCTTGAACAATTTTCACGTGCTCTGCAACAAAAAATTTTTTATCCCTCAAAATCAAAACATCATAATGATCAAAAACAGACCTTCCAAAAGATGGTGAGCGCCCTCGACTTGCCCGATTTTGACTTTCAGCTCGTTCCTTTCTTCGAGCAATTGCGCGGATTCGGCTTTCACGTGGGCAACCTCGTAAAGTTTCTCCAAGTTGAGATTGTCGTCATTGAACTGCTCGACGACCCGCGAAAGTTCCTCAACTTGGTGCTCCTTATGCTTTACTTGGTTCCTCAGCGACGTCCTTTCCTCGAGAACCTGTTAATTATATTAATGCTTCTGTATAATTATCTTTGTAACAGTACAGAAATTTTTTATTTATTTGGAAAGAAAGAACCGTAGGAAAAATTAATGCGATGACGATGATTTTATATGTAATGATTTTGGCGTAACATTGTAATAACCAAGACAGAAAAAATTGAATATAATTATTAATCAATAATACAATATTAAATAATATATAATATTATTATAGCATAAATTATTTATAATTATTTTTGTAACAGCACAAGAATTTTTTTATTTGGAAAGTAGGAATTCTAGCAAAAATTAGTGCGATGACAATGATTTCATTTGTGATAACCTCGGTGTAACATATAATAACCAGGGCAGAAAAAATTATTTATGAAAAACTACCGAATTATTTGTTTAAATTAAATTATAAGAAACATTTGCGAAAAAAAAGAAAGATACTTGATATATAATTCAGCAGTAAAATATTGAATGTTCAAAAATTGAGATTCAAAAAAAAATTAAGAAAATTAAAAAATGACGAAAATTAAAAAACTTACAAATTGAGAATGAAATATTGAAAAATTGAGAATACAACAAGAAAAATCAAAAACCAAAAAACATAAATATACTAATACTCAAAAAATACTGCAAATTATTTACGAAAAACGCTATATTATTCATTTAAATAACTTATTTTCATTTAAGTAAATAATTTTTTTCTACCCTGGTAATAACACTGTCATCCCATCACATACTACATTTTTCACAATAAAAACCCTTCATCGTATACGAAAAATTTTACATAACATTGTTATTACAATGTTACTCCAACGTTACTCAACCTACATTTTGCAATTTCGATTTCAGCTGTCCAAGTTCATCCGACATTTGCTGCTCCGAGCTCAATTTCGCGCTTTTTGCCGCGTTCGCCGTTTGCGACAATTGCTCAACTTCTGCTTGCAGTTGCTCCAATTTGTTTGTGGCTTCCTTCAGATTCGCCGACAATTTTTCGTTCTGTATATTCATAAAATAAAAAACACATCGATTTCTTTATTAATTAACTTCAAAATTATATTTTACCAAATGAAATAATCCTAGCAAACTAATTGCAAAAAATTTTTCCAACGCAAGCTTTCTTAAAAAATTTCGATCAGAAAATCAAAACCTGCCATGAAAATCGTTACAATTATTACCAAATTTGGTTTTTTTAATTTTTAATATTCTTTATGCCAAGAATTCGTATTATTTCACAAACCTGATATTTATTTAATTCAATCTGTTGGTGTAATAAAAACAGAAAAAAACGTGCATTAAAATTTTATAAAATGCATTTATTTTTATAATTTTATTTATTTATTTAGTGCAAAAATATTTTGCGATGATATTTTTATCGCCATTATTATTGATATTTTTTTAAATATCGAATATCGAAAAATATCAAATATCGATGTTTTTCATTTATTCAGCAATAAATATCGAAATTTTTAAAAAATATTGTACATCCAGATTTTGTATCGATATATCGGAAAATCGATTTTTTCCGAACGATAAATATCGATATTGATATTTTTAAAAATATCAACAACCCTACTTCCAGCACCTAAAAGCTGGCGGTGAGCATAAAAGAACAAAAACACGCATTAAAGTGCAAAAACACGCATAGAAAAAATCTAGGTCGCTTTTGAGGTGCTGGATGGTAAGATAAAAAATCATAAGATTTTACAATACAGTTCAAATCACAAAAATTTTAATCAAAATTGATAATTCTGATAAATAATCGAAATTTAAGAGAGTTTTACCTCTTTAATTTTGATATTCAGCGCGCTCGTCACCGACTCGTTCACGGATTGTTGATTATTAAGCCGTTCTTGAAGATCCTCAATCGATTTTGCAAGAGGATTGTCTTCGCTGTTCGACGATAAAACTTCTCGCAGCATTTTCTCCAATTCCAATCCAGCTTCGCTCGCAATTTCCAAGTCTCTTTCCAAAGTTTCTATTTGCTGCTGTTTTTCATGAATTTCAACCTGAAAAGCGTCATAAAAAATTTATAAAACAGGTGCAATTAAATTTTTTGAATTCGTAAAATTAAAACAAAAAATAATATTTACCTTCAACTCCTCGATCTCATTTTTCAAGGACGATACCATTTCATTGGAGCCAAACGATTGGTCTTGTATTGAATTTAACTGGAAATAATTTAATAAATAATTAGAATTTACTTAAAAAAAAGAATAAACGTTACATTTATTTGCACTGACCTGCTGAGAAGTGGTTTTTAAATTATCATCCAAAATCACGCATTCTTTGGTAGAAATCATGAGCTCTTTTTCTAGCTTGTTGATTTTTTCTATGAGATGACTATCTCTCCTTGATTTCTGAAATAAAAAGAAAAAAAAAACTCAATTTCGTTTGATTTTATTATTATGTTGAATGTAATTGATTAGTATTTGAAGATAAATAAAATACATTAAAAATGAATGTATCCATAATTTTTACTTGCCTCAATGTAATAATATCCAAGAGAAAGAATGAGAGTAGTGAATGCTGTTATGCCAATAAACATTGTGCGTTCCCAAAAATTGCGATTATTTTCTTCTCCGTTTCCTCTTTCCATTTCTTCAAGATTTTCGTTTTTTTCAGCTTCAGTTTCAGTTTCAGGACATGGGCTGTCTTTGTCACAAAATTTATTTGGCAACACTGAAAATCGATTGATGAAAAGTAAGAATTTTTCTAATTCAAATCTCTAACTATTTAAATAAATAATTATGATAGCAAATAACATTATAAAATTATTTATTAATAATTATATTCGATTTACTTATAAAATTATAGACCATTAAAAAAATGTTCAGCTTTTCAATTTTTTAAAAATCGTGTAATTTTCAACATCATACAAACTATTTAAAGATTCAAGTTAAACTAAAATAAGAAATTTAGACATTAAATTACATAATGTAACTTATAGTTAAAATTTTTTTAATTTTTTAAATAAAAAAATGATATCATACCTTTATCCACGAATTCATTATTTGTTTTTTGAAATGCTTCATCCAAGCTACTTTTTTCTGTGGTAACTTGATCAAATCCAATATTCAAACTTTCATTTTCAGTAATATTTTCCTCTGTCGCATTTTTCTGCTCAACAAAAACCAAATTTTCTTCTTCATCTGGCAAAATAGCTTCAGTTGTAGTTTCTTGAACAAAAATTTCTTCTTGTTTTTGGGTAACTATTTCCTCAGAAATCTCAGGTTCCGAGGAATTCGATATTTCAGGTTCTTTCAACACAAGTTCCACATTAAAATTATTCGGAATTTCGTTCGAAGGTTTTTCTGTGGTTGGTTGTTCTGAAAATGAAAGATTTTTATATTAAGTAACATAACGTAACATATTATGAGTAACATAACGTAACATAAGTAACATAACATAAGTAACATAGAATAAGTAACATAACATTTGTAACATAGAATAAGTAACATAACATTTGTAACATAGAATAAGTAACATAGAATGAGTAATAAAGAATGAGTAACATAGAATAATTAACATAAGTAACATAACATTTGTAACATAACGTTAGTTACATAACATTACTAACATAACATTTGTGACATAATATTAGTTACATAACATCAGTTACATAAGTAACGTAACATTAGTTACATAACATTAGTAACATAACATAAGATTCATAATACAATAACTCAAAAACATCTAATTTTGTTTATTTAATAAATAATATAAAACTCACCTATACTTTCAATTTCAACATCTAAAAGTGTCTCATTTTTCTCAATCTCTTCAGAGACTGCAATTTGATCAACTTTATCAGATTCATTCATTTTCGGTTCCTCTGGTTTTACAAGTTCCAAATGTTCGATTACTGTGCTATTCAAATTTTCTAAACTTTTAGGAATCTCCTCTTCTTTAACCTCGATTTCCGGTAATTTTTCAGGCACCAAATTTTCAACTTGCTCTATTTTCCCTGGGTTTTCCTCATTTTTTTCCACATTTCCAACTTCTACAGTTTCATCCTTTTTTTCTACACTTTCAACTTCTTTTTCTGCAATTTCGTCTTCTTCTTCATCTTCTTCGTCTTCCTCTCCCACATTTTCCACAACCTCATTTTCCTTTTCCACATTTTCCGGTATTTTGTTTTCTAAATCCTCCAAATTTTCTTTTTTCTCCTCAACATTTTCCTCAACAACTTCTGGAACTTGCTCAACTTGTTCTGTGTTTGGCACTTGTTCAGTCGATTTCACATCGCTCATTTCAGAAGGTGTTTCCAAACTTTCCTTTTCCTCGATTTCCTTTTCAACCAACTCCTCGTTACTTTCATTTTTATTTTCATTTTCCTCTTCCTCCTGCGATTTCACAGGATCCAAAGAATCCGTGGAAGACGCTGAAAAAGCATTGGAAATGAAAGACAGAGTGGATTCGACGATTGGATGTAAACTCAAAACTGGTTCAGTCTCCGATTCTTGAGGTTTGTGAACCTGCGTCGAGTAACTTAAAGTTTCCGGAGCATTTTCCTCGAGATTTGTGGGAATTGTGGTTCCGTCCCAGACCTCGTAGGAGGGCGATATTTTGCTCAATTCTGGTACGACTTGCTCTTGGGCGATGGGTTTTGCATCGGAAGGCAAACATTCTTTGGAATTGTACAATTGCTCGGTTATTTCGGTTGGCCTTATGCAGGTTGTGTTTTTTTCGATGACTTTGTGTTCTCGCAAAAATCTGTGAGGAGCGTAACCTCTTTTTCCGTTGATCTGAAAAATTTTGGGATTAGTGAGATCGATATACAGGGTGTCCAGTTATTTCCAAAAACAGAATTTTATTTTTATATTATTTAAAATAAATAAGTTTTAAAAAATGAATTTTTTTAATCAAAATAAAATAAATTTATTTTATTTTTAAATTTTAGTCAGTGGTTTTTATTCCCACTTGTCAAAAAAGCGCATTAATTGTTTAAATTTCAAACTTGAATAACTTTTTTGATTTTGAGTTTTATGAAAAATGGCAAGGAAAAAAAAACCTTAAATTTTCTCAAGGAATCTAATTTTTTTTTTTATATATGAGAATTTGGGACACACTATTCGTGAATTTCCCTTCCTGAAATTTGGATAAACTTAATTATTTCATGTGAAATTCAAAATTGAAATAAATAAAAAAAAATAATAATAATATAAAAAAAGACATCCTTCAGGGGGGAGGGGGAGGGATAAAAAATTGCGTAAAATTTGAGGTCGTCTTTTAAATTTGGTAGACATTGTTGCAAGAGTTTAACAACTGTTGGGATAATGTTATATGTGTCTTGAAACATGAGATTGTTTGAAAAATATGACTGTAATGAAGTCATTTCTTTACAAGGAATATGATTTGACATCAAAAAGTAGCCACAAAAATTGAAAATTCAAACATAAAAATTTAAACATATTTTATTATATTAATTGTTAATATTATTATTTATTTTTTTTTAATAATAAGTATAATATTATTATATATGATAAATATAATATTATTATATATTATGAATATAATGTTATTATTATATCGTATTATTATAATAATTATTAATATTTATTATTCATTAGTGGTTTGAAAGTTTCAGAATGAAATTTATTGAAATTATTTTAGATTTGTATCTCTGCAAGAAACAAAAATTGTTCAATTTCAATATTTTGTTAAGTTGTTTTGAAAACATAACTTGACAATTATTATAAAAATTTTTAAATAATGTCAGAAATATCCAAAATACAGAAATCGATATAAATTTCCAAGTTTCAAATGTTTTTTATCGTTCAAGTTGACATTTAAAAGTAGCCAGGACAAAATTCAAACAAAAATGCAAACATATTTTATTATTAATTGGTGGCCTAAAAGTTTCAGGAACAAAATTTGCCAAAATTATTTAAGATTTGCATCGGTACAATAAATATAAATTGTTCAATTCCAATATTTCGTTAAGTTGATTTGAAAATAGAACTGAACTATTTTCAGAATTAAAAAAAAATTTTAAAAAGCTTCAAAATGCAGAAATTTATACATAAAACAGTCGATTTTCAAGTTCAATTAATTTTCAATTTTTAAATGTTTTATGTTGTTCAACTTAAAAAACATCTAGATTACAATTTTCTGTTCATTTTCAAAAGTAATACTAAAAATTTTATAATTAAAAATATCCAAATATCCAATCATACAACATCTTTGTGCCGGGATCAATTTTTTAATATTAAACATTCTAAAAATTTTTCTGATTTCAGAAAATTTGATGATATGAAAATTAAATATCCAAAAATATCACGCGAAAATCAATCAATTATTAATTTATAGTTTAACTGAACCATTAAAATTTTTAACAAATTACATTTCTCAAAGTTATGTTAAATTCTAGACTATTTTTTAAATTTCAAAAACTTTAGACCGTATCCATATGATTAAACATATAAATATTTATAATTAATATTTATTAATTATTTATGCTATTTCATTTTCTTAATATTTTAACAACAATAATACAAAAAAGTTCATTGAAATTTGTGTATAATAATTTTTCGTAATTTTTCAATACTTGCAAGTTTTTGAAATTTTTTCATAAAATCAAACAAAACCACACACTTAAAAAAATGCAAATATATTTTTCTATTGATTGAAAAGCCTTGAAAGTTTCAGAAATAAAATGTACCAAAATTATTTTAGATTTCCATCTGTACAAGAAATATAAATTGTTCAATTCCAATATTTCGTTTAGTTGATTTGAAAACATAACTGAACAATATTCCGAATTTAAAAAAAAATTCAAAAAACTTCAAAATGCAGAAATTCATACATGAAACATTTAATTTTCAAGTTCAATAAATCTCAAGTTCAAAATGTTTTTTATCGTTCGATTTAAAAAACATCTAGATTAAAATTTTCCATCACTTTCCATAATTAATACTCAAAATTTCATTGTTCAAAATAAAATATAATTAAAAACTATAAAACATACAAATTTTCATAGAATAAGTACATATAATTTATACCTCAACACCCCAAACGTCTGTTCTGTTGCCAGCAGCTTTGCTGAAAACTTTCACATCGATATTTTTTTTGAATGCCAAAATTTCATGATCATTGGATTGATAATCAATGACAGTTTTCGCTAATGACACTGCCACTGAAACAAAACAACAAAAATATAGATAATACGATTTTTAATTAATATTCTTTTTATAATATTATTAAATATAATAAATTAATATCAATATGCATCATGAAATAATTTACTTTGAATTAATGTCCTACCGGTTAATATTTATTCATTAAAAGCATGATTATTAATTTTTTTAATTGTTGTTTATTATAATTTTATTTATTTAAATTACTCTGATTAAATATTGTATTCTATTATTATTTTCTAATTATTATCATCATTTTATTTTATAAATTATATTCTAAGCAATTTGTTATTATTATTTTCTATATATAATTAGAAAAATTAGAAAAAGTTTTATAATTATTTATTCTAAGCAAATAATGAATATGTTAATACTTCAATTAACATTAAATATATATCCAATTATAAAGTTTCTACATTTTTAAATTTATATTTAAAGCAATGTAAATAAAATAAAAACAATTTTTTTCTGACATTTTTGACATTATTTACTCGTATTCAAAATTATAAAAATATTACAAAATTTGCAAACTGTCAAATTTAATATCGAAAATTCTCGTAATTTTACATCAGTAATAATATAAAAATCTCGATAATTTTGTAACTGTCAGTCTGCCAAAAATAACTGTCAAACTTCTCGAAAACTGAAGATTTCGAAATCGTGTCTAAAAAAAACCAAAAATCTTTTCAGCACAAACGAATAATTATTTTTTGTTGAAAATATATATATAAATTCGATGATTTTAAAAAATTGAATATTGGAGCAAATGAACGAACAGAATTAGAGTATTGTAAAGTATGGCTTCATTGACATACCAGAGCACGTAGGTTCGGAGCACGCTCGTAAATCGGAAATCACCGCGGCAATTGGTATTAGAAGACATGTCGAAAAAATCAAAAATGAAGTCGCCAGACATTTGAAAATATTTATCATTGCCATTGCAAAACCACCGTCGGGAACTTCCACATCATCCGCATATCAACAGAATCGCAATCCAACGGAATTTACTGGAATTTACTACTGTTTACTACGTTTACTACACTCAACTACACTGAACTACTGCATACCAGTGTTCCCAAATCGCACGCAGAAAGGGTAGTTTGTCTCTGTCGCACAGTATGGAAAAGAACAGAGACAAACATACTTTTCTGGCTTTTCTGCATCCCCATTTGGGATGCCCCATGATTCTAGCGCGAAAATATTTGCGAATTCCATGAAATAAATTGCAATCGTTTGTAAATCGTTCGAGAATGATTGCGTGTTTGATTGAGTTTGATTGAGTTTGATTAAAATGTTTGAGAGTCAATATATAATTAATGAAATTTGAATCCAATTTGAAAACTCTACTGCATACCGACATCAACCGAAGTTAAACGAAGTGAACCGAAGTTGACCAAAGTAAACCGAAGTCTGGCGAAGTGAAACAAAAAGAAAGCGAATATACACGAGTATACTCAAGATTAGAAAGCCTCGAGGAAGAGAGTGGCAAACTTGCCTATGCGCTGATTGGCTGGTGAGGTTAGCGGCCATTTTTACTAAACCGCTTATTCGCGCGTCCGTGTATGCAGCTGATGTCATTGTCATTCATTGTCATTGTTGCTCATTGTCATTCATTGTTGATTATCGTGTGCTCGCGGGTCTCGCGCGACGTTTTTCGGGATTTCATTAAATTATTATATTCAATTTTTCACGGAAAAAGTTTTTTCGGAAACAAACCACTGACATCAACTGCGTACACGGATGCGCGAATACGCGTGTGTAGTAAAGATGGCCGCTAACCTCACCAGCCAATCAGCGCATAGGCAAGTTTGCCACTCTCTTCCTTGAGGCTCTCTAGTCAAGATACTTCTCTCTCTGTCTGTTGCATGTGTGTTTTTTAGTCATGCTGTGTTTTTTTGTATATTTGTTTACAATTGAAACACATACCTGACATACGTTCAATTGAACTTAATGTCACATGCTTTTATACAATATTTGATGACAACACATTACTCGGTAAAAAACACACATTTTGTATAAATTATTTCGATAAAAGTGTACTAAAAAATTATTTATATTGTTGTTGATGCTATAAAAGATGTATTTTTTTTAATATTTTAAAGGTGATACTGTTTTGGAAAATTAAAAATTTATGTAAATATTGTAACAATATTGTCATTTATTACGTCATGTAAGTTTATTTTAGAAGTTTTCTAGTTTCACAAATCTTTAGTGATTTTTTAATTCTTCAATTTTTTAATTTTTAATTCTCAATTTTCAAATTTTTTAATTTTCGTCAATTTTAAATTATCTCAATCTCAATTTTTTTAATTTTCAATTTTTTATTCTTAACTTTATATTTAGGTCTCTGAGAGTATGTAAAATTCAAATTTTTTGCAATTAAATGTTTTATTTTCCAAATTTAAGCTTTCATTGACTTTTATTAAAAATTTTCAATTTTTGACATTTCTTAGTTCCAAACTTTTAGATAAAGAAATTGTATAATTCTTTTGTTTTTTGATTTTTCGAGTTGAAAATTTTTAAATGAGTTTGTAATAAACAAATTTCAATTTCAGTATTTTTTTACTATCAGTATATTCATGTTTTTTTATTTTTCTTGTTATATTTTCAATTTTTTCATATTTAATATTTAATTTCCAAATCTGTGACTTTTCATCAATTTTTAATTTTTTGGTATTAAATGTTCTATTTTCCAAATTTAATCCTTTGTTGACTTTTATTAAAAATTTTCAACTGTTGACATTTTTCAGTTCCAAAATTTTAGATAAACAAATTACATGAATCTTTCAACTTTTCATTTTTTGAATTTAAAATTTTTAACTGAGTTTGTGATAAACAAATTTTATTTGCAGTATTTTTTAAGTAACAGTAAATTCATGTTTTTTAATTTTTGGTTTTTCTCGTTATATTTTCAATTTTTTTAAATTTAATTCTCAATTTAAATGTTTTTCAACTTTTGTCAATTTTGAATTTTCTGGAATTTTTTCTCAATCTCAATTTTTTGTTATTCAATTTTATACCTCAGTTTCTAAAATCATGTAAAATTCAAATTTTTTGCCATTAAATATTCTTTTCTTCAAAATTGATCCTTTATCGACTTTTATTAAAACTTTTCAACTATTGCCATTTTCTAGTTTTTAATTTTCATATAAAAAAATTAATCAAGTTATTCAACTTTTGATTTTTTGAGTTAAAAATTTTTAACTGAGTTTGTGATAAACAAATTTTGATTTCAGTATTTTTTTAATATCAGTATATTCGTGTTTTTTGATTTTTGATTTTGCTTGTTATATTTTCAATTTTTTAATATGTAATATTTCATTTCCAAGTCTTTAAATTTTTGTCAATTTTGAATTTTTTCAATTTTTTTCTCAATCTCAATTTTTCAACTTTTAATTTTTTGGTATTAAATGTTCCATTTTCCAAATTTAATCATTCATCGACTTTTATTAAAAATTGTCAACTTCTGACATTTTTTATTTCCAATTTTTTAGATAAACAAATTAGTTATGTCTTTCAACTTTTAATTTTTCAAGTAAAGAATTTTTAATTGAGTTTGGGATAAACAAATTTTAATTTTAATATTTTTTTAGTATCAGTATTTTCTTGTTTTTTGACTTAATTTTTATTGTTATATTCTCAATTTTGTAATATTTCATTCTCAATTTACAAGTTTTTGAATTTTCGTCAATTTTGAAGTTACTTTATTTTTGTCTCAATCTCAATATTTTAATCTTCGATTTTATACCTCAGTCTCTAAGATTATGTAAAATTCAAATTTTCTACAATTAAATGTTCTTATCTCTAAATTTCATCCCTCATCAACTTTTATTAAAAATTTTCAACTTCTGACATTTTTTAGTTCCAAACTTTTAAATAAAAAAATTTATCGAGTCTTTCAAATTTTGATTCTACAAGTTAAAATTGATTAACTGAGTTTGTAATAAAAAAGTTTCAATATTTTCAGTATATTTATGTTCTTCAATTTTTTATTTTTCTCGTTAATATTTCTATTTGCACTCATTTCAAGTTTATTCAAAAAATACATATACTTAAATCTTTGGATTATTTAACTTCAGTAATAATAAAATTCTAAAATTGTTAATAATCGATTTTTCGGCAAATAATCAGAATTACAGAATGTCCCTCAATCATGAAATTGTTTATGCAAAAGCAGTAGTTAATATAATAAACATAATAACGTTTTTTTTTCTTTTTCATCAACTTGATTATACAAAAACTTTATTCTTTTCAGATTGGAAAAATAACTTGCCACTAAAATAGACAAATATAATTATAAATAAACTGAGATATTTTTCATAATTTAGAACTGAAACAAAATCATTCCACATCACCATGGAATCTAATTCCTGCATCGAATTACCTTTATCAGAAGATGACATCAAAAACGTCATTAAAAAAGCAAAAGATTGGGCAATTATGCATGGTAAATAATTCTTACAAGATTTTTAAAACTATTTCTTATCTTACAACTTTATTTAAAGTGTAATAAAAAACTTTAATTATCAAAATAAAGTCTCGAATTCAAGATAATATAAAAAAATTAAAAAGTAATATTCATTTTTAACTAAACATTTTTTTAATTCGAACAGGGGTTAGGATTTCGCAGGAGAGGGGGGGAAGGGGGTTCCCCCCCCCGAAATGTCAAAACATTGTGAAATTTTTTAAGTCTTCCAAAAATCGTTCACAGAAGTAAAAATTGAATTCAACAACCCCCCCCCCCCCCCGAAAATTTTTTCTGCGTACGCGCCTGAATTCAAAATTAATTTATTTACGAAAAATTAATTTTTAGGAATCAGCATGAGATGCAAAAATTATAACGAAGACTCGGCGCAAATAGCTCCATTTTTACTCTTGCCTTCATGTTTCCCAAAACTCGAATTTGAAAAAGCTGTGAACGCTCAAATAAAGTTGAATGAGCTCATGCACAAAGTTGCATACGATTACAATTTTCTAGAAAAGTCTTTAAAAAAGTATGCACACTTTAATTAACTTATCATATGCACATTTTAATTAATCATTATTCAAACCTTGATAATTATGATAAATTTCTTGCAGCACTATTCAAAGTGACGAATTCACTGCAAAACTTTTCAATATATATGAAAAATTGTATGGAAACAATGAGAAAAAACTCAAAGAGGTGAAATATTTAAATTTTCTTACATTTTTTTAATATATTTTTTAAAATAAAATTTTTTTTCAGGTTTTCAGTCTTGGTTTATTTCGATCTGATTACATGCTTCATGAAGCTACCCAAAAAAAATTTTTGCAAGTTGAATTAAACACTATTTCAGCAAGTTTTGGGGGGTTGTCTATGCAAACTTCAGAGCTGCACAAGTAAGAAAAACAAAATTTTTAGTTTCATTGCAAAATTTGAAAAATACATTTCCCTTTTTTTTGCAGATATGTTCTATCAGTTTTGGGTTACCAGGAAAAGTTGGAAAACGTAAATTCTTGAATAAACAATTTTTTTTTTTTCAACAAGTAATAGTTTTTTGTTTTAGATTCCAGACAATAGATCAGCAATTGAATTGGGTTTAGGTTTGGTCGAAGCATGGAAATTCTACAACAAGAAAGAGTAAATAAAAGTTTTTGATTTGTTTAAATCGAAAATGACCCTTATGCTTCTTATTCCTAAGGCACATTTTCTCTTTTCACGTCACATTTATTTTTTTTTCAATATTTCAGATCAGTTATTTTATTTGTCGTCGAAGAAGTGACCTTTAATATCAGTGATCAGAGATTTATCGAATTCCAAATTCAACGACACAATCCAAACATTAAAATCATTCGAAAAAATTTAGTTGAATTGGGAAAACTGGTGAAAATCGGACTTGAGAATGAATTGTTCGTGTGAGTTGAAAAAAAGTTTGTTTACAGGAAACGAATAAATAATTATATAATTTTTTAAGGTTTAAAAATCTTTTTCAGGGATGATTATTTGGTGTCTGTAGTGTATTATCGTTCTGCCTACGAACCTTCTTTTTTTCCGACTGAAAAAGAGTGGGAAACTCGGTTTATTATTGAGAAATCAGCAGCGATAAAATGCCCTTCTATACAGTATCAATTAGCTGGGACTAAAAAGGTAAATTTCTAGAAAAAATTGAGTATTGGTTAATTTGTATGATGTATTAGGTTACATTAAATGAAAAATGATCATGAATATTTACATTTTTAATAATTTAGTATACGTGACGGGATTCGAGAAAATATACCTTAGGGTACAAATCGTTTAGACCTACTTTCCAATGGCTTTGAGACAGATAATGTGCCTAAGTAATCGGTACCCTAAGGTATATTTTCTCAAATCGTGTCACATATTCAGATTTTGAATTTCGAATTTTTTCAGTCATAGAAAAATTCTTTTATTTGTCATTTTTCAAAACTTTAAAAAATTTGTATGTTTTTTTGCTTTAGGTTCAACAAATTTTGGCCATGCCTGGTGTTCTGGAAAAATTCATTGACAATGACGCCGACGTTCAACAAATTCGCGAACTTTTTACGGGACTTTATTCTCTTGACTTGGTAAGTTTTTGCATTGTTATAATCTTTTCCAGGAAAATCGAAAGAAAAGTTATAATTTACTATAGTAAAATTAACTTGCCATTCAGATTCCTCATTACTATATTTTTTAGTGAAAATTACTAGATTTTACTGTCATACTGTCAATGTATGCACATACTCATGGTTCTCTCAAAATTATTTGTATAGAGAATCAGAATTTCTTATCGAGACAGAAAAATAAAAGGATTGGTTTATGGAATTTTCTTATTCAAAGGATTTCCAAAATAATTCGCATGAAAATTTAGTGTAGCCACCTAGGGAGCACGAGCGTACTAATAAAAAAAATAAAATTGTTCTAAGAATCAATTTGAATTCTCAAAATCATAAATTTTCAGCATCGAATCTTAGATACTTATAAAGTGATGCATAGAAATACTAAAAATATTTAAAAATAAAAGAAATTATCCTACAATACAATTCTAGAAATTTATGTTAAGACGACTCGGAAGCTACTGTAAGAGAGAGATGCATAAAATGGAAAGTACATGAGAGGAAGAAGGACAAAAAAAGAAAAATTATACCTCTCCTTAACCTTCCTCTTCCCCTTTGAAAACTTTGTCTGCCTACGCCATTGTAGAATACAATTATTTCATTATTTTTTACACGTTCATGTTCAAGAACGCAGATGGAAATAAAGCTGTGGAAATGGCGATGAAGAAGCCAGAAAATTTTGTTCTGAAGCCGCAAAGAGAAGGAGGGGGACACAATGTTTATGGGGAGGACATTAGGCCTTTTTTGAACAAAATAAAAAACTCGACAGATCGAATGAGCTGGATCCTGATGGATCGCATTCTTCCACCGATACAAAAAAATTATTTGATTCGCGCCGGCAGTGAAGACAGTGACAAATTGAAAAATGTCGTTTCGGAGCTTGGAATTTACGGAGTTGTTTTAGGGCGAGTATTTTTTTTTAATTGCGCCATATATTCCTCCCCCCCCCCCCCAAAAAAAAAAATTGGACTTGCAAAAAGGTTATTTCACCTGAAAATAATATTTATTTTAATCAAGTTACAAAATGAAGGGAAAATTTCCGTAATTTATGGAATTATAAAGAAAAAATCACACTTTGCACAGAAAGGAATTTTTGGTTGTAGCAACCATTCATTTGGCAAAATATGAGCCCATCAAAGTCTTGGATAGTACAACCAAAACTTTAGGTATGATAACCAAATAATTGGTTATTGCAACCTTAATATCAGTCATAAAAATTGAGCATTAGTCGCTGCAACATAAGTTTTGGTTGTAGTACCCAAAACTTTGGTGGGTCCATATTTTACTGAATAAATGGTTGCTGTAACCAAAGCATTTTTCTCCGTGTGCAATGAAGAAAAATTTTCGCAAATTCATAAATTTTTAAAGTTTCTAAATATTTCCAATTTTTAATCAGAGGTACATTGAACATGTGAATAATTTTCAACGATTTTGAAATTTTTGAAGATTTCTAGAATAATGAAATCTATGAAATTCTAAAAACTTGAGAATTTTTTGGATTTCTTAAATCAAATTCAATTTTTTTCAATTACAATTTTTTGATAAATATATAATTTTTTCCAATTTCAATTATTGATTGATTTAAAATTTCAATTTTATACATTTTGAATTGCGATAAAATGTAAATTTTAAATTCAGAATAAAAACTTGAAAAATTTTTGAAATGATGAAATTATCGGAAAAGAAAACTTTTGAATTTTTAGGATTTTGAAACTGTCGATTTCGATTTTTCGAATTTTTGATGAATTTTCAGTCTTTTTAAATTGACAATCATAATCAACTGTGTATTTCGATTTTTTTTATTTTTTATTCAAATTTTAATTCAAAAAATTTCAAAACTCTAGAAACGAAAATGTTAAGAATTTTTGACATATTGCAGAATTTTGAAAATATGATATTTCGGAATCCCTATGCAGTTTGTATTCTTTCAAAACTTCAATTAAAAAAAAAATGTCAAAAAATTTTCGTAAATTCAATAATTTTTAAACTTTTTGGATATTTTTTATTTCAAATATAAAGTACATTAAAAATGTCAGTAATTTTTAACGCTATGCTTAAATTTTTAGGAATGGGAATGAAATAATTTACAACAAACAAGCAGGGCATTTAGTCAGGACAAAACTCGACTCGTCAAACGAAGGTGGAATAATTGCTGGCTTTGGAGCAATGGACAGTCCATATTTGGTGCCTTTATCAACATGAATTTACGAAATATATTTTCCAAGTTACATATTGTAATATTGTTGTCTTTTTTGATTTTAAAAAAATGTTCTGAACTTTACAATCTTTCTAATCATTTATGTTTTTTTAAATTTATTCCCAATATTTCTTTTGCATTGATTTGTTTTTGTTTTTTTTTTTGTAAAAAGCAAGTGTCAAGCTCGTTATTGAAACGAACAAAAGACAATCTAGAACTTGCAAAGCACTCAACAACCTGCGATCCAGTTTCAAGGAACAAATTCGTGAAATTTACAACTTCATTTTCAAAACTCGCAAAAAAAAATTTGAAAATGCCACGGTGTTTTCTACTGCGTCTGAAGCGAGAAAAATCCGAACCAGGTAATTTCCTCGATTTTCCCTACAAGTGACAGATTTCCGAAAAGTTTTCCCTTTTTTTCCAGACAAATCGTCATTTACTTCAATCACAATACCCGAAAAAAAGAAAAAGAGAAATCGCAAAGACAAAGAAATCGATGTTATGAGCAATTCTCAAATTTCGATCGTAACTCGTTTTATGTTAAAGCGAAAATTGCTGAATCTCGAATCGGAAAAATCCTCATTTTCCAATGTTGTTTTCCCGGATTGGGAATTTTCCCCCGTAGAAAAAATTCGTCCTCAAGAGACCCCGAAATGCTGCGAATTAGGAGTCATTCCGCCCCCGGAAATCGATAGAAATGACTCGGGAAATTCTTCGGAAGTAGAAATTCTGAGTGCGAAAATTCGGGGCAGGGATTCGGGAAATTCGCAGATTTGGAAACGGAGCAAGACGCTGCATCATTGCCCTTACTGCAACAAAAGCTTCGATAGGCCCTGGGTCCTCAAAGGCCATATGCGACTTCACACTGGAGAACGGCCTTTCGAATGTCCAGTTTGTGCAAAGTCTTTCGCCGACAGGTGAAAAAATTAATACCATTTTTCATGGCAAAGTGCGCACTCTAAATTAGAAAAAAACGCACACGGAGTGAAAAACTCTTACGGAGTGAATTGTCACACTTGAAGAAGTTTTCACTCTGAGAGAAGTGAAATTTCTTAACTTTCGAGTGACATGAACGTGATCACATACAAAAAAATGCTTCCTCTAATTATATTATATAATATAGAATTTCACACTTTGTATTACAGAGTGAAAATTCACTCCAAATAATAAAGAAAGTACATAAGTGAATATTGACTATCAGATTTAAAGAATAGAAACTATGTGAACTAAACAATTTTATTTTTAGATCGAACTTGAGGGCGCACCAAAGAACAAGAAATCATCATGAATGGCAATGGCGATGTGGAATATGTTTCAAAGCTTTTTCCCAAAAACGATATTTGGAGCGTCACTGTCCTGAAGCTTGTCGAAAGTATAGAGTTTCGCAGAAAAAGGAACCACTTTTTTAGTGTTTGTATTATTTTCGATTTTTGAAAATATCCAGTGTTTTTTTTTAAATCGAGAAATAAATTAATTGTTCTGTAATATGTGCTTTGATTATATAAGTAGATATTTTTCTAAATTTCGAACGAGTTTCAGAGTAATTGTGGGAAAAAATAAGAAAATTCGAAACAGTAATAAAAAACGATCTCTTATTAATTTTTCATTCAATTTTTTTATTCGTTTGCCACTCAATCAAGGTATTTTTCAATTAAGATTTTGTTCAAACAATTTTTTTCTATATATACTTAGTTATTATTTATTAATAATACAAGCTACAAATGATCGGCGAGTATTGTACGATGCTTCAAAAAATTATAAAAAATACGCGACAAAAAAAGTTTTTTTTTCAACAGCCTGTGATAAAGATTTACTTATGTGAAAGAAACCATTTTTTCGTGTTTTTTATGTTATACAATATACAATACTTCACTTACAACTGATTGATTATAGGATATTATACATCTTGTTGTCAAAACGTTGTATCGAAATGATTCCCGTGGTATAATTGAGGAGCTACAATCAATAAGGCGATAGGCGCGCGAAAATCAGTAAAAGTATTGTCCGCCTCGTGATCTCATGGTCAAAAATCGAAAATCGAAA
>JAPYZL010197370.1:0-49590 GCA_030522825.1 Platygaster orseoliae | reverse complement strand
TTGGTAAAAATTTCCAGTCGTACAGTTACATCTTTCAATCAAAAAAATAAGTTTTCAAAGCGAGCACTTCTCTCTCGCATGAACCAAAAGAAACCCACTCGTAGTATATATACCGCGCTCAACTTATACTACTGTCGACTCAGCCAGTCGTAATACTTCGGAAGTCGTAATGGGGCGTCTTTTACCAGAAGCCTAAAGACATATTTAGCACTCTAATGGCCATAGTTTTTTTCCCCCCTGATGCATATAATGTCACTTCTAATGGTAAAGGTTAGCTAAGCTCCTACATGGGTCGTGTGGCGACTATACGTTGATTTGGAACAACATTGACGACTATGAAAAAAATCGTTCCTCATAACTAGGGGGGAGAGAGAACGTTCCTGAGTGGAAGAATTATTTTTTTTCTTTGTCAAACTGTTTGGTATTTTTTGTCAAACTGTTAAGTATTTTTTTTCAAACTGTTTGGTAGTTAATGCTAAATATACCCGTTATCCCCGATACCTTCATTTTACCAAACTCTTGGCAATATATACTAATGTTGGAAATTATCACCACTTCGCCAAAAGTTTGGTAAATTCTACCCGCCGTTTCGATTAAATTTACAAAAAATTTTTCTGCGTGCAGTTTTCAACTTCATGCACAGCAACGAAAAAATTGCACATTGTGCTGGGCAACGTGTAAAATGCCCGCACTGCTCACGTGACCTGCGCAGACGCTTTGCACGTTGCCGAACATAACCTGAAATTTTTTCGTTGCTCTGTATGAGGTAAACAACTACTTTTTCAAATCGTGACTTATTAAAAAAAGAACAATTCTAACTGTTACTATGTGAAAAAAGTTTTACGTGCAGTTCCGACAAAAAAAAATGTGCAAATAATTATTTGATACAAAGCACCACTGGATGAAATGAAAAATTCTACCTCACACGTCTGACGGAATAGCTCCCATGCTTACGATATCAAGCATCGGTCGCGCGTGACAAATGACGCAGTTAAATCGAGTATAGGGGGCTAAATGCTTGGAGTGACTATCATCAGTTTACACCTCTGCGTGCCGCAAATTTATATCCATTCCGTACTTTCCAGATTCCACCAATCTACCTTACGCATCGCGCACGTGCTTTCGTGTTACACCTATGATTCAACTGACTCGACAGCTTCGTTATCGCTCATTTTTTCGGCAAAAAGTCACGCGAACTTTGATATTTATCAACTGCAAATTAGTCGCCTATAAAAATATAGTACATTGAAATGATTTATTTGTGTACAATGTTCATTTTTTCAAGAGAAACTGATTTCTGTAAGATATGAAATAAACTGATTTAAACGACCTCGATCACGTTTAAAGGAAGTCACGAATATGATTATTGAATTAATATGATTTATTGGCGAATTCTAGAAACTTAAGATAGAGTGAAAATAAAATTTAATGAAGAAGCTTTTAAAGAAAAAAGAATAATCAATACAAAGTAATTTATATTATTGCAGAGATGATTTATTATCAATCTATTATTGAAATCTTGTCAGAAATTCTTGGCAGTTGTATAATCTATAATCGTAATTTTGAAGTTTTTATAATTCACGATAGTTTACGCAATAAACTAATTTTTCAACAGTTAGAGCTCCTTTTAAAATCACAAGGACTGTGGACATAATGTTCGATGGATTTTGTTAAAAAATGATAACAGAAAATTGAAGAACTTTTCCATCACTCGGTACAAATTGATAGTAACCGTCAATAGGCGTTGGCTTAGTAAAACGACAAGAACATGTTAAAAAGTAGAGAAAAAAAACGCCCCCGGGTAGGCTCGAGAACCACCAACCTTTCGGTTAACAGCCGAACGCGCTAGCCATTGCGCCATGGAGACTGATGTTTGAAATTTTTTCACTGCTTTATTGAAAATCGTTCAGGCAAGATATGTCATGAAGTATATTTCATAACGTATCAAAAGTTTCTTTTAAAAAACCATGAAAAATATAGATTCAAAGATTTATATCAAAATAAGATAAACTTATAAAATTTTCAGGTACATTTTTCATGAAATCGATTAAATATCAATAATGTATGAATATTCTATTGAAAATTTAAATGTTACATATTTTTTTTTCACTATGAGATTATGTATTTCATCAAGAATTATTCAATTTTCAGTAGCTAATGTTTCGACGAAAATATGTACTTTTAATAATGTTAATAAACATGAAAGTTGAGATTAAAATTGAACATTATCAGGGATGGATTCAGAAAGTTATTTCGGGAGGGGTTTTCAGAATTTTGAAATTAATGACCTTTTTTTTTAGAAATTTGTCTCGGAAATCAAAAATTCGGGTGATCTTTTTTTAACCTTTTAGATTTGTTATTTGTTATACAAAGAAAAATTTGATCACCGGAAATTATTGACCTTTTTTTTAAAAAATTTAAGGACCCTCAAAATTTCGGGGGGGGGGGGGGTTCTGGACCCCCCAGACCACGGTGGCCAGATTATGACGTAAAAATCACCCAAAACAAGGACAAGCTTATGTCTGTTACGATGCTAGAAAGAGACAAAAAATCGCCGTCTGGCAACCCTGCCCCAGACCACCCCCCTGGATCCGTCTCTGGACATTATGATGTATATATGAAAACATTGAAACGATTATTCAGTATTTATTGCTTTTTTATGTTAAATTTTATTGGTATTGTCTGTACCGTGAAGATATTTTTATATCTCGCGGAAAAGGGAGAAAAAGTAGGTATCTTTAAAAAAATTCTAATAACTCCTGCAATTTATACCCCTGAATAATATGTACTACCTATAATAAAAATTATACATCAAAATAATAAATAATATCATTATTATATCTATATTTCAACATAATTATTATTAAAATTATCATTAATTTGAACATCTACTGAAAAATATGTTGATCAAAAATATACAATTTTTTTCAAGACACGTTCTATACAAATTTTATATATTTTTTCCTGTACAACGTAATCATTTATGGAAAATTTTCAAATTATCGCTTCCTACAAAAAATAACAGTACAAATCATCATTAAATTTAAAACACTTGCATAAACAATTTGAATGTTTTTGTACACATTTCATTTTTTTTTATGTAACTGTGAACTCAGAATGACCTGTAGACTATTCACAGTCAATTTTGAATATTTGTATTCCGCAAGACACTTTTTTCTCTTGATAAATTTGTTTGTTCCCAGACATCTTAAAAAATACTGCATACTTATTGACATTAGATTTTTGGAGCATTTAATTCTAGAAATATGCCAAAGGAATTGTAGATATACAAGAAATCTATAAAAATATCGAAAAAAACGATAAAATTTCATAAGTATCACAAAATACAAAAATTTTATAATTTTCCGAAATATTTAGAAAATATACATGAGTTTTGTAATTTTTAAATTCTTATTATTTGAAGAGCTGTTTATGGTTATAAAATTTTTCGATTTTACGATTTTCGGAGTTTAAAAGTTAAATTTATTTCATAGTCTAAAGTTGAACATTTTTGATGTACATATGTGTTTAATATAATAGAACTTGATTTTTACGATTTTTGAGCCAATCAAGTTCAATTTTTACTATTTTAAAAACTTCTACAATTCTTCATATTGCCATACAACTTGAAGGATTTTCTGATTCTCCATATTTCTATATATAACTTCTTGACATTCAACCCTCTATTAATCGGAGTGTTTTTAAAATTTGGAATATTTTCATAGATTTTTTCAAAAAATTCTCTCGAACATCTTTTCTGCTTATATAGGATTACCTCATTAATATGCAAAATTCTCATTAATATTATTTTTGCACCAATTAATATAGAAATTTGACGTGTAATGCCTAATAAATTGTTCATTGGTCTTCTCTTGGCCGGCACGTTTATTCGCAAAAGCGCTTAACGCGAGATACGGAATATTCGTTCGGTCGCGATAGTCTCTGGAGTGGCCGGCGAACACGGAGGATAATCCGTGTGGATTATTGCGGTATCACGTAGGCCCATGCACCGCCACGGGGATGCCCGGGCGCGCAAAATTTGTACGTTGTCTCGCCGTATCGTACAAGCTTCATGGAAACCCTTTCCGCAGGCCTGGGCCTGCTGCGATACCCTAATTCCTAAATCTGTCGCCATTTATCCTTGTTACAATAAATATTCCCTACCATCGTCCGTTTCTGGTTTAACGTTCAACTTGAATCATACACATTGAGATTCATGCTTTGGGTTTACTTCTGTGAAGGAAATTTACAGAAAGGGTCCGAAACTTTAGAATGAATATTTGCGACTGGGATCAAGAATTTTTTGTGAATAGATTGGGTTTTTAATTTGGTTGAACTTTCCTTGACGTGGAAATTTCCGGAAAAATTTTTTGTAGAGGCAAAACATTTACAATCGAATATTTCGACAAGATTTCGGCTTTTATTAGGCCTTTTTTATGAACTAATCATTTACGTACATTATAACAAATTGAAAACATCCTTTCACGATGGTGATTCTAACATAATTAACTTACGAGATATTTCATACATGGATACATCTTTTTAATCAAACATTGCGAATTTCGTTTCATTTTTATAATATATTTTTCAGGTTGTCGAATTTAAAAGAAAATAATTCTCACAGAAACAGGAAACGGAATTCTGTAAAACTTATAAAATTCTCAATTTACGAATGTGAAAATTGTATAATACCTTTAGAAACAATAAAACTAGCGTCTACATGCACTTTAAATATTTTTAAAAAATACAATTTTTTATTTTTAGAGATTTACCTTATAACTGTCAAAAAAAAAAGAAGAAAAATATTGAAGTAGAGAAATATTTATAAACAAACTGAAAAATTATGATTCATTCCTTCGAAATCAATTATCTCGAATGCCATTTCATACAGATTTTTCATGCTGATTTTTTGTCATTGAATTTACTACAAAAAAAAATTTATAAAGAAAAGTCAGGAATAGAAGAGTATATGAAAATAGGTATGATTAACAATTCAAATAACAGAAAATAGAAATTTCGGAAACGGAAAAGTTGTGATATCGATATTCAGGCAACATTAGGGCAGTAGAAGATCAATGAGAAAAAAAAATTGAAATGAATTTGTATCCATTATTTTTAATTTTCCTTAATGTTATCGACTAGGTGATTCTTTTTATTCAAGATCCAAATCACGCATTCTTTATCCCATAAGGATTTTGTTAGATTTTTAAGGCATTCAAGCAAAAATTCTCTATTTTTGAATAATTCATTTATTTTGCAGTGAGATTTTTTGCGAGAACTTTTATGCATATCATAAAAATTTTCTGGATTTTGAAATCGCAACTGCCTCAAGTTTCAATAGATGGTAATATTTTATGTGATTGAATATTTATTCTCAAAAGAAAAAAATTCCAAATAACAATTCATTTAGTATAAGGAATGTTTGTTTTCCATAAGTTGAATTCATTCTTAAACCTTTTTAACAATTTTTTGATTGCCAAATGATTGTATAGTATATTACAAAATATTAACGATCATTATTTTGGTTCATCGTCCTTTTGTTAATTTTTTGTATTTGAAAGTTTGACCTTACTATTTTTTCGTCTAAATAAACACTTTTGATTTCCTTATTTTTTTACTTGTTTAATCGAAAATTCGTAATTTTTTCAAAATCATTTACAAATTTCGCAAATGGAGTTTTTTATCCAAAAATTGTTAAATTTGAAATACGCTCTATTTCAGTTGTAGTTAATTCAAAGTTGTTAATTTTGTTTTTCTATACGAATCATCAATTTATTTTATTCGCAGAAAATGACCTATTTTGAATTTATAATCAAAAATATATACGATCTAAAGTACTGTATAGTTTTTGTTTTTATCGATGAATAACAATCATTTATAAAGTAAAGCGAGTTATTTAACATCATTTTCTAATTATGTTTTTATGATTTAAAATTGTTTACAAACGAAATTTTTGGATAAGTAACAGTTTCCAGTACTGTGTAAAAAAATGACTATGATTGTAATAATATAAATGTGAAAAATAGATAATTGATGAATTTACAATGAAAAATGTTTGATTCCATTTCTTCAATAAGAATTATCATGAATATTTTTGAATATTTGATAATCACAATATTTGACATACTTATTTTTATAATTGTTCTATTCCATCTGTCTCAATAAAATTATAAACTTGGCTTCCTCCATTAAATAATACAATGTCACCAAAAAATAAACATATACAATATACAATGATATTGTACACATGCAAATAAAATAAATTATAATCAAAAGAATAGAAGTGAATATATGTCAATATATAATAAATGTATGATATTAAGGGAGAGCGGCGCGAATCGTGACATTTTTCGTTTAAGAATTTTTTCCCGCTTTATAATTAAAGTTAAAAAAAGTGAAAGCGGTTATTTCATCCTTCATCCCTCTAGTATTTATGTATTTTTTTTCGTTCGTCCCTCAAACCTTCATACTTGAATTAATCGTGAATTATTTTTTAGTGTCTTGTGTTACGATTCGCCCTGGTAACGGGGCGAATCGTGACACCTGGTCAATGGTCATTTATACATATTTTACATTTGTTTAAATGACTTTTCATGATACTAAAAAATTTCAAACTCAAAAATTTTTTTTTGATTTTGAGTTTTGTGAAACGTGGCAAAGGACTTTTCTACTTAAAAAAACAAAAAAAAAATTTTGATAAATTTTGACTTGTTTCAACTGGCTTATTGGGACCTGCTCACAAACTGGACAGTCACCTTAAATCGTGTCACGATTCGCCCCGTTGTGTTTTTCCATCATCAGTGGTACGAAAAAAATAGTTGATAAAAACATGCATCAATGTAGGTTAAATAAATAGTATTCACAATCGTCTAGGGATCATAAAAAACCCCTTTTCATATTTTGGTGCAACTCGATTTTTGCAGGAACAAAATTACGCAGAAAGTGAAAAATTACTTTGTCAGCTACAAAATGGTTTTTTAACCTGTGACAACGAAATAAAATAGATTCGAATCTCTAACTTTTTACCAGATACAGGGCGTTAGGAGCTACCTACAGTCTGACAGGAAATTTTTTATCGGCCGGTAATTCTGAAATTTGAGCAAAACAAATTTTTCATCGTGTCACGATTCGCCCCGCTCTCCCCTATTTCATAATAAAATATTTTTTAATAAAAAATTCATACGTGTACTAAATGATACAGATGAAGAAAGTAACAATATTCCATCACCATTTATACAAATCACTTTCATATGGAATTTCTCTTCCTTTTCTTTCACTTTTCTACAGTGACATTATTTTATATACTCATACATATAAATATATGCACAAAAAAAACCATAAAAAATGTAACAATATTCTATCACAATTTCAATAAATCACTCTTACATATAAATTCTCTTCTTTTCCTATTTTATTTTTCTGCTTTCTTTCTTCTTTTCCTACGTTGATGTTCTTGTATTTATTTCTACCCATAAATAGATGCATACAATGATACAGTTGAACAAAGTAACAATATTCCATCACCATTTATACAAATCACTTTTCTGTGTAAATTCTCTTCTTTTTCTATTCCGTTCGCTCCCATGGTGAATTTGGCGCAAGTTCCTTTAGCAGCGTGGCGCGGAATATCGCGAAGCCTGGAGGCTCGCGGAAAACGTTGGCGGGGGGTGAAAAAAGGGACGCGGGCGGAAGTGACGCCGGCGCCGCGGCGGAGCCGACGCGGGCGCCGGTGCGCTCCGCTGCTTCGTATCGTGTCCTCTTATTCCGCAAGCACTGTGTCTTCGTTATGTCCCGCCTCTGACTGCCTTTTCCTTATTGTCCGCTATATTTCTGCCAAAGGACAAAAGAATCCCAGCGAACGATCTAGAGGAGTGTCGCGATCTCGGAAAATCGCGATTCAATTTCAATTCAGAATATAATTATTTACTATGACAAAGACTTCATTTAAGGCAGTGCAGTTTGTAGGTGTTATTCCAAAGCGTGAATTCTTTGTCTATTGCGCACTGAAAAAGAAAATAGTGGTTATTATAAGACTGTATTGTAATATGTAATCAGTTTGAAATATTGTACTTTTTGTAAAAAATACAATGTTAGATAAGGTACTTTGAATGTAGTACACATGCTTTCAAAAGCCTTTTACGAATAAGCAACTGAAATTTACCGAACGTACGAAAAGTTTACAGAACGTACTCTAAATTTCGTGTTATATTAAGTAGGATTAGAAATTTGAATTTATTTTTGGGTTACGTGTACAGCAACTGAACAAACCCAGTTGTGTAATTTTGCCGTCCAATTAAACTCTTGGTACGTGCCTATTAAAACATACAGGTTATTATCCTAAAATGTAAAAAAAAAATTTTTAGAGTGTATACATTGCATTCTTTTCATATTATACAGTAAATACAGTGAACGTCTCATTTTTGAAAAAATAATCAAAAAATCCACTGAACAATCTTCGTTGTAGAGAGTACAATGCGTTCACTTTTAGCTGTTAACGTAATGCGACTGCGAATACTCTCCGAATGAAAAAGCTTAATGCACCATCATTTACTCGATAGTGTACAACTCGGTCGAGCGTTGTTGCAGCACGTGTTTACGCGTTTATAACGGACGTGACGTAGAGATCGTCCCGCGTGCGCGGTGTATTTCGCGACGCGCATTACCGCTCGTAATGCGACAGCCACCCATTTACCACCCCCCTCCCCCCGCCCTATACTCGCCCTACCCTATATTTTATTTAGTCCTGACGTCTGCTGAAATTACGCCATAATTAATGTAACAAAACTATTAATTTGAATTCCATTGTTCCATTATAAATAATTAGCTGTTAATAACTGGGCCGATGGCGTTTGTGCATTGGAAAACGAGTTCTTCTGTGTTGTTTCGATCACATTGTTTTTGGTATTTTAGTTCATTTGGATTTGATGGCGAATTTACTGTTTTTTCAATGTTAGTATTTGAGTGCACATCATGCAGTATTTATTTTGAATGCAATGGAAATGCTTGTTGAAATGTTAAAAAATTTGTAATTAATAACTGAAAAAAGATAATAACGGATTTTATAAGGTACCTTATAGTTTTCAAAGGCTGATTTTTTTTTGTCGAATTGATTGCAAAAAGAGTTGAAAAATAAGTCCAGAAATTAAAAACTGATGAAAGGTTATAATTAGAGTTTTATTCTTCTTAAAGAATGAATGTTGATAACTGTTGAGTTTGTACAGTTGACATTTTTTATGAATTTTGTTTATACCGATATTACGACAATAAATGGCCAAGAACTTCTTTTTTCTCTTTAAGGAGTTGACAATTTAGTGGTCTATATAATTTCATTCTTATTCATCTATTTCTACACATTCTTGATATTATGTTGATAATATTATTCGCCATATTGTCAGAATTTAAACACACGCAGAGAGACGTAGTAAATCTTGTAATGACAGAAAATAACAAGGCATCGATTTTTCATTTTTCGAAATGAGACCAAATGGGAGAGAGATGGAAAGAAAACTGAGAAGAAATTTAGTTGTTTACAAGATTTCTGCTGTGACTTCTTTCAAAATACGCACATGATGAGGAAAGAACTTGGTACAGTTTCATCATAGATAAGAATGCATGTAATTTTCAAATTGTATTTATTTCTTTTTCCACTCTTGATGTCTTTGTTCTGTTCTTAAATAGTCTTTGTTCATTTGTTTATTTTTTTTTTTGTTTATTTTACTGCCAGTGCTTGAAGACGATTTCTCTTGGCGTGTACGAGATATTTCACGAATCCGTTTTTTTTTTTTATTTTGTGTCTTAACGTGAAAAATCTGACTAAAAAAATTGCGTCTGCTTATGGGTGTGTTATTGTGAAGTGCAACATCAGTTTGGGGTTATAATGAGATTCGTAAGAGTGCTGCAAGCAGGTGCATTTTTTCGACGGTTACGTCACAAGGTAAGTTATGCGAGTTTATTGTTGGTTGTGGTTTTTTTGCAGGATTTTTAGTAGTGCTTAACGTTTTTGAAGTGGCTGCTATTGCGCTCATGGCCAACAGCACGTTAACAATGGGAATCTTGAGAACTAAGGGATGAGGAAAAGCTCGAACACAGTTGCGACAATTTTTTTACGATGTCCCAGTTGAGTTTTGACTATTCGTTTTCAAATACAATTTTTTAAATTCTAATACCTAATCTTAACTGAGAATATCAATAATTTATCTACGAAAATTTCTGAGAATGCAGTCAATTAATTTATCTAATGCATAATATTTCCAGTTTTATCAATTCGTCATTCAAAATTAAACTTAAAAAATTTTTAAATTACAAACTTGTTTCTTTTCAATCATAAAATATATAATTACAATAAATGTAAAATTTTCGGTTTTTCAAATTTTTTTGGTATTTGATTTCGTAGTAAATTTGTTCAAAAAATTAGCATTTAAAGTCAATGAATTAAGATCAAATCAAAATTATTGATTTTTTAACATCAATAGTAGGCTATATATTTGAATTTGAAATCTCAATCAGCATTTTATTATTCAGACCAAAATTTTCTTATCTGCCCAACTTTCCAAACATTTAATCAAAAATTTTGAATTTTTTATTTATTTTCAAAACATTGTTCTAATTTTTCAATAAAAAAATAAAACAATCGTATTACTCTGTATTGCAAATATATTATTTTCAAAATACAGTAGAATTCTTTTCAAATACATTGACCATTTAATATAATTGTTTTTAATTTATTAAAGAGTTTATTCAAACCCAAATGAATTTTCTACTATCAAAAAATCTGTAATAATTATCATCGAGTAATTATACAATATATGTGACTTGGAATCAGGAAATAGGGTTTGAGAGGAAAAGCCGTAAGGCTCATATTACCTTTACGCTCTGGGTAAATGTAGGCCTTACAGCTTTTCCTCTCAAACCCTATTTTCTGATTCCAAGTCACATATAATACTGTATAGTTCATTTCTGATTAATGAGTATGAGTTCTTATCAATGTACATATTTTTGTTAAATTTTACAGTCCAAATGTGTATATCAACCAAAAAATATCAGAATTGACAAAAATAACATGAATTTCAAAAATAGCAACGGAAAATTTTAATCAAAATTTTTTTTCATCGACAACTTAAACAGAATAATATAACTAGATGATGTTATAATGTATTACATTACTAGGACGATAAAATCCTTTTTCACGAGTGTGAGGGTTGTGGTCTGAGACGAAACCGAGTACTACCATATAATCACACGTGTTGGAAAATGTTTTTACGCCTGGGTAATGTACGGTATTTTACACTACGAGTACGGTAGTGTAATAAAAGAATAATAAATTTGTATGAAGTAATGAATGTTCTATAATATATACAATATATAAAATCATGATATGAATATAAAATTATTATAATAATAATGAAAAATTATTATTGTAATAAAACGATAATAATCGATAAACTGATGCATGCTTGTCACTACCTAACGCTACTAAATGTATTCCTTATGAAGACTTGATTGAATTGTTTTACGAAAATTACGCAAAATTAAAAGGTATGAATATGTCTATGACGCGTCCAAGGGCGGAAATAATCACTGATGGAAATTTATTTTCCATCGGTGAAAAAATTGAAATTAGTACCCCGGTCAACAATTGAATTTTACATATTAGAAAATCAAAAGAAGGATCCAAGAAAATATTAAGAAACTCCATAATGTGTTTCCCAGTGTATAAAGAGACTTCGAATCTACGAAGCAAATCGAGAAAACTACTTATCTGGCAACACTGTCTCTCTGTGGGGGTTAAAAAAACCTCGCACAATCGCAATCTAATTACAATTATCTCGACGCATTTGCCCGGGAGTGCATTCGATAATTCAAAAGTGTTGAGGAAGAACGCCCGGAGCTACGATACGCAGATACATATGCATGCGCGTTTATCGGGACGATTCGCGACGGCCCAAGAATTATGGCAAGTTTTTAATTAATGCCCATGCCAGTCTCGCGACGGTCTCAATTATTGTCGATGCGCACCCCTAAGACGCGCAACAAACGAAGCGGAATACGAATCGGCTTTCTCATTCCCATGCGAATGAGAATATTCGCATATATAAACATGGCTACGTGTGCATTGTGTATATGAAGGAAGCGAAGGCATGAGCAATAGCTCGCAGCACTCGGTAATAATGTTGTCTTCCTCGGCTCGTTTTATTTGCCCGCGGCGCAAGAATGTAGCCTACAGTCTTTGGCAAAAATACAGTCGACCAGGGTCTTTACGCAAACGAAAATCGCGGATGAGTCGATACGAGGATATGTAAGTGAAAGTTTATGAATCACGTGAAGGAATCTCAGGTATCTTGCGAGAGAGAAGTACTCGTTTTGAAAGAAAAATTTTTTTATATACTTCCTAACAGAAATTTTATAGTTCGTGATCAGTCGAAATGACAGCAAACACGATTTTCCAGCAGTAACAGTAAAATTTGCAGTTGTTTTGATTTAAAGGAACAGTTTTACAAATAAAATTTAGTGTAAACACAAATTTTTAGTACATTCAACTACCATCAATATCTTTGAGTGTCGTAGTTACTTTTTTAGTTTCAATCCATGGATTTGACTAATTCACGTAGCGAAAAAGGGATTACTAACTAATATTCGAACTCCATAGCAAAAAGTTAATATTGAGTGCTTGAATAAGTGATTAATTTGACTGTTGATAAGTCTATTTTAGCAAATTTACAATATTAAAGTTAATTTTGAAACATATGTGACGTGATCCGAGAAAATGGACCTTCAAGCCAAAAAATTGATTTTTGTATTATGATTGATTCCATAAGTTCTTTTTCTAAACTTTAATAGAGCGCAATACAAAATCCAGAAATTTTAGTTCTTAAATAATATGTAAATCGATGAAACAAAATATTTACATGGGCTTAAACTCTAGTTCAACGCCTTCCACTGCGCGCCGTGTGAACTTTCACTTTTGCCGAGAAGGTCCCTTTTCTCAGATCGCGTCACATAAGTTGAAACTAAGTAAAAAAGTAGTGCAAAAAATTCCTTATTTAGTGGGAGTCGAAGCATTAGTCAAAAAAGTTGAAAATAACTAGAAGTTACTAGAACGACTGTTTGAAATAGTAAATTTTTCGATCATTCAAACTGAAGGAGTTTTATATTATATAAATATTTCAACAAAATGCTTAATTAGTATATGTTTTTACTCGGACATGATCCCGAGTGCAGAAAAAATTATTTTCGTAAATAAAAATTATTTTTTCGAATAATTTGGCCATACTTCCCAGTAAATAAATAATACAACATTTTTCGGTTTTTCGTAAATATTTCACCGTTGTTTTGCGAATAGTTATTATAATTTGCTTCTAAAATCCTTTTTTTCAGGTATTTTTGTTCACAATCTTTTTTCGAAGTCATTAAACTTTTGAATTACTCTAATTGTAAGCAGAATTAAATGATATTATGAATTAAAATTATGGAGTATTATTATAAATAAGTGCGACATGAATAATCTAACCTTAATTATAATTATAAGTTTTAGACTATTTTTGATAAATAAATTTAACAATTTCGCAATAATGCAACAATTTTTATCAATAAATTTGTGACTTTTTTACTTCATATCATCATAAGTCAAACGCAATGTTTTGCTATAGTTTCATTTTTGTCAACATTTTTACCATTTTTTTAAAATAAATTTGTATTATGATTTTTCCGTTAATAATCAGATGTTTTTTCAATTGATTTGTTTATATTGAGTTTTTTTGCCTAGAAATAAATTTAAAAAATTTTTTAGTAGTTTTTCATAAATAATTTTTTCGGCCCTGCTGATTCAAAGACTGTATTTATATTGTTTCAGAAGTTTTAAATGTTTTAAGAAGAATGAAAAAGATTTCAAATGTTCAAATCAGAACAAAAATATAAACTCGGGCTATCTTAACGAACGCATTAAAGCGCAATGAAATTAATGCCCGTTCCAGAGGTATACGCACACGCATTAATCGTGCCGGAGAAGAAGCAGAACGTTGCCGCGCGTAAACGACATGGATATCTGACAATCAAAAGCCCATAACCGTAGATCATGGGCGCGGATAACGTTCGGAATTGGCTCTTGCAAATACATTAGGTGGTGGCGAATACACAAGGGCGAAAGAGATAGGCATAGCCAAAGCGAGCAGGTTGATATCGCCCGAAGGGGCGGCAGGGCGCGAGATAAAATAGAAAAATCGTCAACGAAAAGCGTCGCGGCAAGGCCGAAAAGTATAAATTTCTTTAATGGCGCTAATATTTTCATATCGCGTAATTTACTTACTGCGAAACGTAACGCCAGTAGCTACCAGAGGCATTAACGAGGAGCCTAATATTTATGTGATACTCGCGCCTCGCCCGCTGCCCAGATAACACCCTCCTGCGACGCTACTTTCTCATCTCGCGGGGAAGGATCCAAGAACCCGACTTTGTAGTCAGATAAAAAAAATTTTCTTCCTTGGGAGACAAAGGGAGATATGCAGGTGCGCTTTTATCGGGGTTGACGTTCATCAAAGGGGTTGCTGGTTTCGGGTAGATTTTTTATGCAAAGAAAAGAATAATGTGGAAAACAAATGTTTTATTGAAGCTATGGAAATTTTATAGTCTATGTGTCAAACAATATTTTTTTTCTGAAATTTCTGCAAAAAAGAGCCATTACACCTTCGTTTCTTGCTCGGAAAGTATTCCTTTCTTCGTAGGTTTCGAATCATGTACATAATTAAAAATTTTCGAGGAAAGAAATGCTTTGGAAACGAAAACGAAAGTGTAACGGCTCCTCGAAAATTATTCTGATTTTTTCTTCAAGCTGTATAAGGATTCCTGTACTTTTGAAAGTTTTTACTTTTTCTATAAATTTTCAAAAGTACAAATTTAAAAAACTTTTACGATTTTTCACTATTTTCTTGAAATATGAATATGTTATTTTTGAATTATTATTTCTACTATGGAAAAAATACATTCTAGATAGACATTCCAAAAAAATTCTTTTTTCCAAATTTCAAAACCTTTTTCTCCTATCATGACCAAGGTTCTTAAATTCGCAATAACCATATTAATTCGACGTCTCCATACACATTCTACACTACATTCTAGCACAAGTTTTAAGTACCCAGACACGCTTTCTCTTAGATCAAGATAATTGATAAAAATCGCGGAAAATTTAATTAAAACACAATCAGATTCGCAGCTCATGGTATTACATCTCCCAGTTCCCTCGCTAGTTGAACGATTCCGTTTTCTTTCTTGAAAGAACCCAAATTCCTTTGTCTAGCAAAGATTCATCGTGACATTTTAGCCCGGAAACATATAGCCAAAAACGTCGCCCGAGTGTTTTATGATCATTATTCCGCACAGATCCTACATGTTGGATACCTAGGTTCGAGCAATATACTGAAGATTCAGCAGAAGGGAATAAGGGAATAAAGTGGCGGAGGGCACTACAATAGAGTTGGCACGCTTCGCGGTCATAGAATCATGGCTGTCTATTCAATGAGCTCGAAAATGGTCTTTTCCAACAGATGTCTAAAAGGATCTCGTGGAGGTGTGCTTTATGAAGCTCCACGACCTGCTCTGCTCTTAATATCCTACGTCCACGGAATTCCACTATTACAATCGATTGATCATTATCAAGTGTTCGATTAACACCTACGACCATTACTCAGATTGAGGGGATTCTCAGCCTTCCCGAAATTTGGGCAGAATTAACGATTTATCATGTAGAAAAACGAGAAAATTCTGTTAATGAAGGATAAGTATTGAAAATACATACGATTCAGAAAGTATGATAACTATAATAAAAAGGGAGTGTCAATTTAAAAAATAGTAATAAATGATCGAAATAAGAAGAACAAGTTAAAAATGTTCTGCAGAATATGAAAAATGGTTGAATGTAAGAATTACCTTAAAAACTAATTTTATATATCAAACATTTTAGTTTTAAAAGAATTGTTCTTTTATCGAAATTCTAATAGTATAAGTTTGACTAGGATATTGTATAATATGCAAATTTCGAAAATCGTTTATACGTGGTGGTAATTTCGAATAAGAATTAGAATCCTCAACAACACTGAGAACCTGAAAAAACTTCAGATTATAGAAATCAACATGTAAGTTTTTTTCAATTTCAAAGTAAACAAACTTGACTGTCCAAATACGCAAGAAGTGCGACCAAATCGTTTTATCCTAATAATTAATCCTTTAAAAGATCTTTGTCAAAATAATATTTATATCAGACTATATCTGTTATAAATTGTTGATTATGTTTCATAAACAATTCAGATTTATATTTGTGTAGCATTTGCCTTGAAGTAAGTGTTGGGTGCAGATAGTTGTCTGTGTTCTTAGGGGTCACTGTCGAAGGTAGAAAACATGAATCGGGGGTGGAAAAGGAGCTGTGGGAGGGGGAGGGATAAGGTTGCCCTCCATGAATCACGGCGCGAAACCTGATTTAGAGGCCCAGAAGTCGTTACTATAGGTACTAGCTAACTTCTCTAACCTCCCCTGGAGCCAAGACTACGATGTTCAAATGAGACACTGGCTATATCTGGAAAGACGATACATTTACGAGATTAAACCAGAGATTAAAAGATAAAAGCAGTTATTATAATCTGGATGAACAAAAATGTTAACATGAATAATGAATATTTATCTAATTATTTTAGGCATATTTCAAAATAAATGAATATCTCAAAGATCTGCGAATTTTCATGAATACTTCCACCTTTTCTTACATGATGTATATTTTGTCTTTCAATCGATAGCAATAGTAATAATTTTTTTTACTAAGAAAAATAATAAGTGAAATTGAAGTGTATTTTTTCAGGCAAGTAGGCGAATGGATTATTTAAAATAATTATCCTTAATGTAGAAATAAAAAAAAATGTAATGATGAACTTGAAAACAAATGAAAATACAAATTATAGCTAAAAAATTATTTGACTTGTGAATAAAGTTTCTTACAAATGAAACAATCGATGATAAGAATAATAATAAAACAAAAATGAAAAAAAGGTGAAAATATTAAAAAATGTACCAACTGAAATGTGCATGACGTAGTAAATGGCTTCATATTAATTTATAAATTTCAGTGGAAGTCAAGATTGTTAATTTCACTTCCTCGAAAAAAACAGCAATTCTAGTTTCAGAAGAGTTATATTGATAAATGTTTGGCTGCAATATGGTGGAAAAAAAATTTGATAAATTGTTTGAACACTGTGATTAATATAAAAAAATATATAATCATAAAGATGTTGAATATTTGAGAAACTTAAAACTCTGGAGTATCGAATTTCAGAAATTTAGAAAGAAATTCCTGATGATACTTAAAATTTTTTTGAATCATACACAAACCTTGAAGAAATACCAAAAGTATTAGTATTGTATGAAAGAACTGTATTCTGAAAAATTTTAACAAATATGTACAATCAATGAAACTTGAAATTCTAAACCAAACAAATCTTAAAAAATGTATATAAAAATCTATGGAAATACTAAAAAATTAAAAGAATACTTATAAACGCTGTGAAATCCGACAAACACTTCAAAAAGTACGAAAATATAAACAATTTTCAAGATATTCAAAATCTATGTAAATGTTATTTTTTTCAGGTAAAAAAAACTGGAAAGTTATTGAAATTATAATTCTAAAGAATTGAAGTCTAGGAACCTTTATAGAAGCACATGGAAATACAAGAAATATAAAAAAATACTGGAAAGTCCCTATAAATTATTAAATAAAAAAAATACACGCAATAATCCAAAAATCAATATCCATGAATCACTAGACATTGATAGATATAATCTTTTTAAAAACTCTTCGAATACCTAAAAATTTATTTTCGATTTCCACAGCATTAAAGCCAAAAAATATTTGCAGCAGTTCATAAAACTAAGTTAAATCCAGGGACATACTAAAAATTTGTAGAAAAATTCTCCAAATAGACGAGCATGAGAAAAAAAACTCAAAATACTAGATTATCATGAAAAAACTGGAAATTTGTAAAGATACAATCCACTCAGACATTCATTAAGATATCAAACATTTCTTTAACATTGAAGTCTAAAGCGCTTAGTTCTAGAAATCAACATATAATATGCATATAACAATAAAAAAACATTACAACTGAAATTTAAGTTGAAATATAAAAAAAGTGGTCTGTCAGTTTAAAAAAAATGATTGAAAAAAAAAAACCTTTTCTTAATCAACCCAAAACTTAAGATTATATAACCCCATAATACATTTTTCTCCAGAACCAACAAATCTGCATTTCCCTTTTCAACTCTAACAACTCCCCGATCGAAAACTGAAGCTGTCAGAAAGTTAAATTGGGCTCTCCTTCTTCCATTCGCATCTTGTTGCCCGAACCGAACCGTTTTTCTAACTCCCTGGGACAACCCTGGTCTAATAATTGCCGAGATGCTTTTCTTTTTGGCCCTCCCCTTCCATTTTCCGTATCTCGTTTCACGGCTCAATTCTGTCACGAGCTTTGAAAATTCTCGAGATAACTAGAAAACTTCTCCGGCTTGCTTTTTCGCCTCTTATCCCTTTTGCAAAAAGGGAGGGATCGTGTTCGCCCAAATGTGCTGTTAAAATTTTGGACGCAATCTCCCCATTTGTCTTGCCGGTCCCGAACATAAATCTGCGAGGGCTCAGCCGGCTAAGAAAAACGCCGCTCTCCGTGCACCCCGTGTGTAGACACCACCCTTGCACCGATTCTGCGCCCTGCCATTCCATTCTTTTCCCTCATCTCGCGGCCTCCTCCCGATTGCCCCTCGATAAATTCTCATGTTCGTATTAACATTCCTCGCGTTTCCTCCTTCGGAAAGAATGACTTCTGTCAAAATTTTTGGGGGTGGTTTTCGTGGACTTTGGGGATGTATTGTTGGGGAACTGGAATGGTGTGTCTAGTAGTCGGAAAAATGGAAATTTGAATGTCCGTTCATTTTTTTAAGCACTTTATATGGTTTCAAATTTTCGTGGAAATTGTTTTTAATAGTGTAACGGTCTCGAAACTATAGTATTGAGGATTTTTTTAATTATATTTTTAAATTCGTTCATTTGCACTAGGTATAGGATGTATTGGATTAATTACTTCTGTTTGCAACCACAAAAAACTCACATGAACAATTTTTTCTACTATATTTAATTACTTCATTAATCGTTATGAAATCCGTATAAATTTCCGAAAAACAAAACCAAGATTTATCGCATAAAGATCGTCAATTTTCAAAACTCTCATAAAAACTTCGAATTTCGGCTAACAGTCATTTATCCCGTAAACAGCGTAATTCCATGAAAAACAAATCCCTTCCTTCCACATAATTTAAACTAAAAACCACCAAGACAAATAATTTATCGATCTGTGTACATCGTCTTCCCAAATCCGCGAAACGCCAAATTCCACATTATACTTTTTCTTTCGTTCAGACTTCGTCGACCGATTTTTTGAAAAATTGCGATTATCGTACGTTCGACTATGGACTCTAGAATGTGGTGGCTGTCACATTAACGTCCCACCAGAGAGCATCACGCGAAACGCTCCACTGCTTACGGACCGCGTTGCGGTCGCCATCCCGGCGACGTTTTCCTTCTTCTTTCGCCCTTTTGAAACCTCGTTTTCTCTTCCTTTTTCCCGTCCCGGCTCTATCTTACTTTGCGACCTTCCACCCGACCACATTTCGCTACATAACTTGACGGTATGGCCATGTTATGTGTTTAAAACATCCCGACATTTCTCAGCAACGTCAAATGAAAACTTGAGAATTTACCGGAATCGTGCGTTTTTATTCTGGAGTTTCAAGGGTCAAACTTTACGTGAGTGTATACTAATATTTTAAGTGTTACATTATTTATGGTAAGTGCGTTGTTTATGAGACTAAAAAAAAAGGTATAATCTTGGAAATTTTATGAGGGAGGACATTTACAATTAGAAAATCATTCAATGACGGTGAAAATCCTTGATTCTCTAGAATTTTTTAACAGTATACTGGAAACATTGTTATAAGGAAAAAAAATCAATTTTGAGAGAAAATATGCTAATTAGATTGATTTTATGATAAGGAAAAAAATTTTTCTGTCATGATTTTAATTTTTTCGAAAAATAACGTAATTTTTTTTTAATCTCGTGAATGAGGAAGACTGTACAAAAGTTCAAACTATACAGTCGTTCACATTTATCGCATTAAATGATTAGATACATGTTAACTAAATAAATAATATTCAAAAAATTATATTGAAAATGATTAATTAAAAACTAAAATGATTCAAAACAGAGAAATCGAGTTTTTTATAAAAAAATAATATTTAAAAAAAAAGAAATGCTTTTTAAAAATTTTTCAGACAGTATTTCAAACGATGTTCAAGCTTTAAGCAGAAATTTTCAATTCGAAAAATTCATCGAAAGATACTAAATTTTGAAAAATCACTTAGTTTTGGATATAAATTAGATATCATTCAATTTTGATATTCGTATTCAAAACATACAATAATTCAAAGTGAAAATAGAATTTCGATTACTCAAGCTTGGTCTAATTGAAATTAATATTTATAACTTATATTATAAGTTAGCAGTTGACTGAGATATTTTCATATGATTTCCCAGTTTCCCTGAATATATATATATATATATATATGATGATGTTTCTCAATTCTAAAGAAAAAATTGAGAGATATACAAGAAGTTTTGAAAGAATATGAAAAAAATTGAAAATAACATGGATTTTGACAATATCTAAAAAGTTTGGAAATTTTCCGAGAAGATTAAAATCTCTAATACTAAAAAGAAAAAAAATCTTAAGTTACGATACTGCCAATTATTCTATAAATTTCGAAAATTTATCACATTGCAAAAAACTTTCACCAATTTTGTTACTCGTCAACATTATTTTTAAAAGTATGGTACAAAATATACTGAAGAATTTTTCAAATTTTTTTATGAACTTCCGAGAAACTTAGACAGCATTCAACATAACGAAACCCTCTGAGAGTTAAACAAGTTTTTATTGGGTAAACTTCAACTGTATAAATTCTGTTTGAAATTTTCATACCTTGAAAAATTGAAATACATTCACAATAGGGAATTTGACTCGAAAAAAATTTAGAAACCCACTTTAGATGTAAACTAACGAATTCAAAAAAAATGAATACGTATTTTATCTTTTTTTGATAGACTAAAAATTGATGGAGTTTCAGCGGTTTTAAAAAAATGATGTTACGTCACCGTCCATATGAAGACAATAGAAATTTATATCGATCTTGACGTCACACCCCCCACTCCAGAGTTTTAAAACGTCTATATCTCCTGCAGTTCTGGATTAATTAATAAATGAAAAAATACGTGTCAATTTTTTTTTAGTTATCTAACAGACGTATATAACAGAATTTTTTCGTCAAGTTCCCTATTGTGGAGGTAATGTGAAACTCCTTAATATTTAGGAACCTCAACATTATTGAACTGGTATATTAGGTTTAGAATTTTTCTAAATATAACAGAGTTTTTGACGTTTTAAAAATTTTATTTTTTGCGATTCCAAACATGATAGAAACTTCTATTAACTTTCTCAATTATTCGAACATATGCTTAATTCTTTGATATTTCTAATTTGTTTAATACTTTTACTATTTTTAAAATTAAAATCGAAAATCGATTATGATTTTCTAATGTATACTTTGAAGAAATGTGTCTCCAAATATAATCCACCTCAAAATAATCATGTTCAATAGCTTCAAATACTGCTTTTATTCTCTTCAAAATTTATAATTAATTCAACCCTAGAGCCCGTAGCATTGAATTACATTCATTGAAAAATTTGTCACTATTGACATACCTTTTGTCATCTTCCAAAGTCCTTCTGCAATATTTTTCAAAAAGAAGTTCTCTTAGTTTGAATTATTCAAATTTGACTTATAAAAGATAGAATTTAACCGTTTAGTTGAACGAAGATGATATTAAAAAAAAATGATAAATTTACTTTTTAAATTAGTCAACTATAAATAACTCAGTTTCGACAAATTCTCAACTTCGAATTTTCACCATTAAAGTAATTGTTGACTAATTTACTATTCGAAATTCCGGCTTCTAAATAGTCAAGCTCGACAAATTCGTGCGTTGAAATATTGACTTGGAAATAACAAGTAATTCCTTACAAAAGTTTAAACTGAAAAACAAAATTTTCAAGAGATTGACTTATTTAACGACAGTCAATAAGCACTGAGCAAAATAGTTGAAAACGACGAAAAAATATAGTTGATTTCTTAAAAATCACTATTTCAACAGGTAATGACAAATACAAACTGATAAATAGTGAAAACAGTCACGAATATTGAAACATCAATTCAGCATACTTTTCTAAAGGTTTGTCTTCCATCCAATAACTTAATCCTTTTTCCATGATTTCCTTTCAAACCATTGTTCTTCGCAAAAATGTATCATTGTCTACGCACGAGAACAGAACATACAGCCTTTAGATTCCGGAGATGTTCGAAACTGGGTGAAGAATACAAGTTACAAGGGTCATATATTCGAGACGCTGGTATATCTTTGCGACAAAGCGCGCATTGCCGCTGTCCAAGTAATCGTTATGTGAAGCATTACGCCGAAACGTGTGCACCGTTCGTCTTCGATGCGCCCTGGAACATGCTCTGCGGGCGCCCCATAGTGCACGACCCAGTCGAGATACGCGTATCTCGAACCCAACGCGGGTATAACCTGCACTCGCCAGACGCTTTTTGATCTACAGTTTCATTGTCATTCATTCATTCATTCACTCGATTCCCCATTCATCCAAAACGACGTCGTAATTCAAACATTGCTAAGATTGTTGAATTGGGAATTTCGCGCGATTTGTTGAGTTAGCACCAATCTGAAATTCATCATGGGTACATTGAGAAATTTTATTCAAGATTTTTTGGGAAATATCAAAATAAAGATTATTATTTTATTCTATTATAAGACTCATAGTAAAAATTTAATGATAATGACTATTTCTTTGATTTTTGTAAAATAGAGAAATTGACATTTTTGTTAATATTTTTGTCAATTATTAAAGAGTTTCATTGAAATGTCACAAAATATTTGAGAAGGCAAATGATAATTTGTTTTCGCAGGCATTTTATTTTTATTTTGAACGCTTTTCAAGAGTATAGAAATGAGAGCAAGGAAGAGTAAAGAAGAAAAGGACTAATGTTATATTTTGAAAATATTTTTCACTTTCTTTTATAGTAATATTTTTTTAGACATTAACGTTGCCTGATTATGACGACTTCTGGGAAAATTATAGTCAAGAGAATAGTAAGCTGATAACATTGATTAAAATAATTTACGTTAATTACAATACTTGCAATTTCGTTGAAAGTAGCTCTAAAATTTATAATATTCAAATATTTGAGAACTTTTATGAACTATTGAATATCTTAATTTCTCGTAAAATTTTTTCAATTCTTAATTTTTTTTTAATATTTAAGTTCTAAGCAATTCTTTTTCGGCCTTGATCTTTTCCAGTGTTTACTTTTTACGATTTTCAATTTTCGTAGATTCATATTATAAGTACATTTTTATCAATTTAATTTATTTGAAAGCTATAATCTGTAATCCATAATATAGTTTTTTAATAATTTTATAAATTCATAATAAACTATAACCATTAATCAATATTCATTATTTATTCCAGACGATGTAACATTATCAAGATCTTTTTTTTGTTTTTCACGATGCTAGTTATCTTTGTGTTTTCATTGATTTTACAAGACATTTTTATTTTGTATTCAATCCATCCGTTTATTTTCATCCTTTTATCCGACCGATGAATTATTTTAATTTCTTGTTCCATCCGCTATATTATTTTTTATGAACGGCTTGACTTACGATGATATCCATCGAAATTTTACAATTTTTACTATAAAAAAAATCCACCACTTATTTCGAGAATCTTAGATAATGTTAAACAATTTTCTAATTGTTAAGAATTCGAAAAAATTTATTCAACTACATAAACTGTCTAAGATGATTGTATTTATCTAGAATCAAAAACTGTTTTTTCGGTTGCTACAATTTTTTTCAGGTGCTACAATTTTTCATCCTTTTTCGAAATTATTTATATCTTCACGTGCCAAAAAGAATTTCTAAAAAAATCGTTAGTTTCTAATCCTCATCAAAAAATATTTTTTTACAGGATTATTTGCCTTCCATTGTCGATGTACCCAAAGAATGATTAATTAATTTGAATTAATTCAAATTTTAACAGTAGTTTAAATATAGTAATTTGTGAAAATGAGACACAGGTTATAAATTTGTTAAACATTCTATTCTGCAGACTTTTTCCACAACTTTGTGAATTTCAAAAATCCGTGATTTTGGTTACCTTGTTAAACACTTAAATACTTCATTGTTATGCTTTCAAGAAGAAATAGTTATAATAATTTTTTATATAATTACAATGAGATAATAATAAAACTATACTATTATAATAATAATTTGTATCATATAATTACAATAATATAATAATTAAATGATAATATTATAATAATTATTCGTATTACATAATTACAATCATATGATAATAAAATTATAGTATTATAATAATTATTTGTGTTATAACAATAAAAGTCATAATGAACTGAAATTTTCAACTCTCACGATAATAAAAGTTAGAAATTTCCTTAAACAAAAAAAAATCAAATAATTATTTGTATTTTAGACATACAGTTTATAGACGTAAAACAAAAGTTATTAATTAATTTAAACTCATTTAAGAACCACAAGATTAATTCATCGTTATTCGCGCAAACAAAAAAAAATTTATTTATTTTCCAACATTCTTTACGACGCAATCTCTTCTTACAAAGAAAAAAAACACACAAAAATTTACAAATACATGAAATAACGCTCGAGAAGAAACTTTTTTCAAAAAAAAATCACAATCTTGTTAACTACGCTAATGAATATTATCATCTTTCAGTAAATTAAAATTTATAATGCAAAATTTTTACTCGGGTAATCGACAGGTTCAAAGAAAGTTTTTCCAGCGTTTCTGAAGTTAAAAATCTTTTAATAAAGATAAAAAATGGAAAGTTTCAAATCTCAACAAAATTAATTTCGTCATCTGTATCACAAGGAACAAACATTTTTTTTGAATTGCTCACTATAACTATTTCGTTTTTCTACATTATTAAAAACTTCAAGTGTCAAAAAGATTTTCCGAAAATAAAAAGTCAGTTCCTAATGCTCTTTAAAAATAAAATTTGTTGTTGTTGTCGATATTCTGATACACCATCAGTATTTCCCCACTAGGCAATGTCGCATTAAAAAGGGTGACTCGGAGGTAGATATAAAGCCGCGGCCCTGATGCGGACCCGCGGAGGGGCGAGGGGGGGGGAACACGGGGCGCGAGAATGAGCGAGCGAAGCGAGTTGCTCGTCGCTTCTCCATTTCGAGCCTAAGCGCGGCCATTCATCAGGATTTCGGCGCGCAGACGTGCTTTATTACTGTTGGCTCGAAATTGCTATCCTACGACTCCATTCCGGCTTGCGAGCGGGCGTTTGAACACAGCACCCACGTACGGACCGGGGTAATGCATTAGAACCTTATATAAGGTTCGGCCGCACTTGCTGATCCAATCCGTTAACCGAGTTCAGCCAAATTCCGCCAATCCAGCGTTATCGATACGAATGGCCCAGCGAACCGTTCCTATTGAGCGCGAAATATGGCCGAGATTTCAGGCTGCGCGCTTCGGAAATTGCGTGAATACGTTTTAGGCTTGCTAGGGTTTTACAGTGAGGATGAGGGAGTCGGAAAAGGGAGGGGGTGTCTTAGGGTGGTAACTAATACCAACGTATTGGTATTATTTATTATCAGAATTAAATAAAATATGAACGGGAAACAAATGAAAATGCATGCAAATATGCACAAACATGTCATAAATATGACGGAAATTATTGGCGAAAAATCAATAACCTTTTGTGAAATGAATCATGAAATACAAATAACATGCATTTAAATTGGAAAGAATTTGAATAAGATTATATACTTGTGAGAAATTATTATTTATTCAACGTCAAATTCAACGTGTCTGTTACAGCACATTATAATATGTTGTTTCAAATTTTTGAATAAAAGGCTGTGTCATTTCTTTCAAAAGTTTTTCATGAAACAAGTTGTTTATGGAAAATTTTACAAATCCTATAAAACTACAGAAATCGCGTATGCTATCTTGAAATTTTGGAGTGAACAATTTTTCGTTGTACAAAATGGTTACACAATTTAAGGAATGTTAAGTGAATTCTCGAAATTCGAATAGTATGGAATTAGGTAAAGATTATGAATTATTCTCGAAAATTTGCAATGTTTGTAAAACATGAAATAATTGACATAAATTGTCATGATTGTGCACAGTATAAGAAAAATCTCAAGAATTCTGTATAAAACTTCAGGAACTACATTCTTTGTTACATTTTATTTAAAAATGTTTTATCGCAATAAAATTCTTAAAAAGCATAGCCATTTTTTAAGAAAAACGGCCACAATGCAAGTTTCCATCAAAAAAATTCCAGTAAAAATACGGTGATTCTTAAACTGTAATTTGAAAAATTCGGAAAGCCAAGTTTTTCTTCTGACGACATCGCACATTGTCGAGTCGAGTAATTTTCCAGCTGCACAAGGGTTGTTAGAGCGACATGAGTCAGTTGGATCAGAGATTACTCGAGAAGTGAGGGTGAGGGGGAGAGGGAGGAGGACGAAACGTGTCGCTACATAAGTTTATAACATTTCTGCTGTGAAACCTCTTGCGTAGGTTCAAGTTATGTATTCGTAATGCATGCAAAAGCATGTTCGCAGCTCTGGCAGCGCACTTAAGAAAATGGAATTTACAGATCGTTCGAAGGATACTCCTTATCTCAAAGAACTGCATGTTTGAGGTAACTGAGATTCAAACAGTGTATATTTTCAAGCTTCTCTTGGTGAAAAACTAAACAAAATAAATGAAACGTAATATTATACTTCACTGGAATAACGTATAAAAATATTAAAAAATTTTAAACTCCAGTGTTGAATGAAAATATAAAAACTAAAATCTACGAAAATGCTGGAAATCTCAAAAACTTTGAAACCTCGAGCATCAAATTACAGGAATCTAAATTTAAATGTATGAAAATATTTGAAAATATCTCGAATAATACGATTTTGAAAAAAATTGAAAATTATAGGATTCCATAAAAGAAATGTTTTATGATATGTTAAATTATAACTAATCCCGCGATATACGAAACATCGAAGTCGGCAATATAAAATTGTAAAAAACGTCAATAGCAATATATGTGAATACCAGAAATCAGTGCAAAAAAATTAAAACAATACAAATTTTTCAAAGTACTGAAAATAAATGAAAATACAAAATATAAATAAAACATTTTGAATTCACGTTAATGTTAATTTACCAGAAATCTATGAAATTACTGCAAATCAATGAAAATTTAAATCCTGGAGCAATTGATTCTCAAAATCTGTATATCATTCTACGAGAATACTGAAAAATAAATCAAAGTTTCGTATATACTAGAAATTTCACTGAATACAAAAAATCTTTCGATACCTGGTACTATGTAGAGATAGTTTTCTAAAAAATAACAATCATGGAATATAAAGTTTCACGAATTGATGTAGAAAATTAAACAAATACAAGAAAATTGGCAAAAATGTATTATTTCTAATACATTACAAAGAAAATTTATTTGAAAGCTCTATAACAAATACTGTTTACGGAAAAATTAATTGAATTACACAAAACCTATTGAGTTTCAAATACTACAACATCAAATTCCATATACGTATATTTTATAGCGATTATGAAAAATATTCAAGATCCTCTGACATACTAGAGAATACAGCAAAATACAATACATAACATACTATACCAAAGTTCGAAAAACTTACGAAAAAGCTGGAATATCTATATTTATAAATTCTTAAAAAATCAATCAAAATATTAATATTTCAGAACTCCGATTCCTCAAACGTGGAATTTTAGAAAGCTCTACAGAAATTAATTGCAACATCAACAAACTTTTCAAGTTGTATATATATTGTAAATAAAAAAAATATGGAAAAATTCTGTACATAGAAAATTGAAAATTTAGTTACCTTAAAGTCACAAAAATTATACTCCATTACATAAAATTCATGTATGAAAAATAAACGACAATAACTTAAAATTATTTAACCCCAAAATCCAAAATTTGAAACATTTGAAACTCATGCAGATGTTATCATCAAAGTTCAAAAATTATTAGATCCCGAAGCAAACATATATTTCTCTGAATAATTCCTCCCCCTCCACACTAAACAAATCTATCCTTAAAAATTGACAAATTTCTCACCTCTATAACTCTGTCATTCCTTTCCTAATAAAATACCATGGAAAACTATATTTTTCGATCTCCAGTGATACGAGAATAGAAATTTCATTACGAGAGTTGAAACGCGGCAGCGCACATATTTTGGTTGACGCGCGCACATGTCTATTCGAAAAATGCCGTTTATGGGCGTGCTGGTATAATACAACATATGAATATTTCAGAGTGGGCCAAAATTGCAAGCGCGGATAGGATATTGCTATATGACTAAGTTCGAAGAATGATAGGCACGTGCCTGGCATACTTAAGCACCAATTTCGGACACCTATAAATAATATATGAGGGAGGAGATTTCTGGACCAATCATAGCAGCCCTTTTCACTCCATCAATTTTATCGCTTTTTCTCTGAACAGAAATTCTTTTTCATAATTATTTTTTATTTAGGATTCGGGATTCTAGTTAAATTGATTTAAAGGGCCGTTGAATAATTTTTTAACGGAACAAATGTTTCGGTATCAAATTTTCATAACTCTTAATGATCATGGAACACATTTGTTAACTAAAAACAATAACTTTTTCTTCTTCTCAACATCCACAAAAATATTAAAAAAAGATCATATTTCACTTTCTATCATATCCACTCACGATTAACATATAAAAACAATCGTCATATTTCATCACATACGAAAAAAAATCTCAAATACTGAATTTAACATCCAAACTCATAAATAAAGAGAAATCGCCTTCCGAATTCGTTAAATCCTAGAAATTCAAGTTAAAGTGTAGGAGCGAGGTGACGAATTTCCGGCAAAAAATATCCTCAAAAGTTTAACGCCATCTACAAAATGAGATGCCATTATTTTCGTTTGTGAAATTTACGATTACACACGTTCCGAGCTCGCGTCGTCGTTGAATTTATGTGGGAGTCACGTAATCGTTCGCCAACACTATGATTTTGAGGTTTTTCTAATCTAAAAAACTGTATATTTCTTTACTGCAAATCCACACGTAAAAGTTGCTAAATAAACTGCATTCTTTGATATTCAAAATATGTATTGGGATGTAAAGTTCATTACAAATATTTTAAACAGTAGTCAGAATATTTTTTCAATGATTTCTTTATTCACTTTATACTCAAACATCCTTCAGAAAAAATTTTTAAACCTTTTTTTATACATGCAAACCATATAAAAATGTTCGCACAAGTTGAAATTTGACGCCTATTGTATATTGACGATGAAAACATTTTTTTCTAGTTTAAATCTATGTATGTCCCATTTTTGAAAATTTGAATATGTACTGAACACGTGAATTTACTTTGGCATATCACATTTCGATCGTTTGGAAACAGGTTGGCTGATTTGGCTAATTGAGTGACAAACAGAATTTATCATAGGTCATCCATCCATTTTCCCGTATTCCCAATTTATCCTATACATCTTCCACGCTCCCTATACGAGCTTATCATCAATCATCACTTGTAAATAGCTGAAAAGTTCGCGAATATTTCGTGAAGTCTACGTTTTTCATTGATTTTATCGATTTTTCATGTAGATATATTGTAATTGACAACTAAGCGACGGAAGGGAGGGGGAGTAAATAATAAAAATTTTTTAGATATTAATTATAATGTTTTTCAAGTTTTTTTTTTTTGAAATTGTATACAAATTTTCAATTACAAAAAGTTTTTTTTCAACATAAATAAGTTTTACAAATTTCCAATTTATTAGAGTGTTTGAGATATTTACTACAATTGAGAATAAGGAAAATATGAAGTTATTAAAGAACACTGAAAATATGGGGAAAAAGTCAATGATTTAGAAAAAATTGTATTTCTGTAAGTTTTCAGATAGATTTTAGTAATTTTGTCAATTGTGTTCATTATCAAATTCGTTGCATGTGTGCTTAAGTATGTTTTTCAAATTTTTGAATTTTTTTGAATGAATATCTTGGAATATCTTCAAAATTTCCAAAATTCAGAATATCACCAGTAACCTGAATAATAATTAGTTAAATGAAATCTAATTTGAAATGACGAATTTGAAAAATTTCTTATTATAGTGCAAATTTTCTAAATTTTGTGAGAATTGAAAATTATAGAAATTCTGAATATTATAAATGATTTTATGGAATGCTTTTAATAAATTTCAAAAATATCAGAAAAAGTTTTATATTTGTAGATTGTCTTCATTATTGAATTTCTCTGAGCTATGTATGGTACTTTTATTCACTTTCTGATAAAAATCGAAAAAGAACTTGAAAAAAAATATAAAAACACAAAAAATCTCAATTAGTTACACATATGGTAATAAAAAAAATCGTATAATTTCTTTTCTGTATTAAAATTCAAGAATTTGACAAAAATTAAAGTACATTAAAAAATTTATAGGTGATTCGGAAAAATTTGAATGATACCTGTAATTCCCAAAAATATTTTGAAATTCTTTGCTTGCGCTTATTAGCATACTTCTACAAATTATTAATGATAATTTTCATCTACTTTGTAATAACTATCCCAAGAATTGGAAGACTAATTAATAATGACGTACTATTTTCACTACGAATAATTTTTTTTTCTCTTGTGTTCAATATCGTGCATATATATGTTCAAAAACCAAAAAGAAAGAAAAATTGTATAGATTATTTAAAATTACTAAAAAATTTGCTTAGTTTAAAAAATACCATGAATATCTCAATAATTTTATACTTTATAAAATAATCAAAAAATTCTGGTAAACTACAGAAACTGTGTCGAATACTTTCAATTTTATATTTCTGAAATAGTTGAATTTAGGCTAATGAAATTGATAAAAAAAAAAAAATTTCAAAGTCTTAAATTCGGTATTCCATAAAAAAACTGTATGAATTCTAAAAATTTCTTGTAAATAGTAGCTGAGATAAAAATTACAGGAACATGGAATCAATAGTTATGAAATGTGCGTATGAACTAATTTTTCAGTGATATCCAGAAAAGCCACAATCAAACATATTGACATTTTCATACAAAAAACTGTAAAGAAAAAAATTTCTTATTCCTCATCCACAATTTTTCAAATTTATGTTAACGCTTTAAAAGCATTTCAAAAATAAAAAAACTCAAACCCTCTTAGTACAAAAAAGTTCAAATTAGAAATTATATAAATTCGCTAATTCGAAAATCAAAATTTTTTTATACATAATTTTTATATTGCCATTATGTAAACGGACCAACTCATTTTAAAGCAATCAATTTCATCTTCCTTTTGAACATTATAATATATTCTTTAATTAAATTATTCTCAAAAACCCATAAATAATAAATTTGATCACCAATTTAGTCCAAATAGTAATGAAATTACTTTTCATCTCGATAACATCTTTTTTTCTCTTTCCAATAATAAACAATTGCATGTATAAAAAACGTACAAAAACTTCCATAATTGCATGGAAGAAGGGTAGAAAACAGGGCGGAAAAAGTTGGGTTGCAGCGATCGAGGGATGGGTGAAAACGATGGTGGAATAAGGGTGAGTGGTGAAGAGGGTTGAGGGGCCAGGGGGAGGAGGAAGAGGAGGAGTTAGAAGGGAGAAAAGAGGGGGTTGACAGAGATGAATTCGTTTCATTTCACGCTGGGAAGCTCTCGCGTTCCCCGCGTCCGATGATTTACTGGGCTACAATGTGGTAACCCATGATTTATGGGCACCAACACGCCGCCTCGCTACCAGGCCATACCTGGTCCATAACCACGTTTACGTCCGACTGTCTGTTCGGCGCTTATTCTTTACCTATGTACTTCTTAACAAGTAGAGAGTTGGCTAAAACTGCACGCGAAAAGAGTCACTTATGAAATCGAGAAAATCGTATTCCTAATTTTTCCCCACCAAATCGTAATATTTTTTAAAATTATTTTGCACGTTCCTTCGATGTAGTTAAACGAATGATGCTAAATTCGTTTTTTTTTTTCGAAAATAGTAAAAATAATTTTCTACTACTTCTCTCAAAAATTTCTTCTAAACTTTTGAGAAAAAATAACGGTTTTCGTATCTTGTTGTTTAAATAGATGCCTAGAACAAAGGAAATAACGTTTTAGGGTAATGTAGATTATTCACTGATCTTGCCATAAATTTAATTTTACAAAACGGCTCTATTATTTACTGTCAAAATTTATTTTTGTTGAATTAGTTACATCATTTTTGGAAAGAGTGTATTAAATCGAAAGTGAAAAATGTGATTGTGGTTTACATAAGTAGAGACAGTGTGCTTAGAAGGCTCATCAATTTGATTTTTATTTATTGAAACTCATAACGCATCGTTATAAAATATTATATTAACTAAAGTTACCTACCGATTGAATAATAATAAATTATTTTCAATGTTATATTCAATTAATTTTCTATATTGATTATTTTCACCGAATTTACTACAGAAAAAGAGTTGAAATAACAACTAAAGTTAGAAAAATCGTGAGTAATTTAAAAATAATGAGCATGAAAGATTCTAATATTTTGTATTATTTCCTTTTTTTGTTTTTGTTATTGTTTTTTTTTTTGTACAAAAATTTTAAATTTGCTACCACAAATATACTTTTATATTTAAAATTCTGCTTGATATAATCGATTAAATGATTTTTTTTATTTTATATCTAAATTACGAATCGATTATAGTATAATAATTTCCGTTGGACTTTTTAGTCATTCAAACAAAAATTTCTATACATAAATAAGTATAACGCGCGTTCAATGAATCTAAATTTAATGATAATTTTTTTTAACTCTAAGCACATTGTTAAAAAATATGAGTATATAAGTAAATTTATGGTACAAAATCGAAAAATTCCTACTAAAAAACAAATAGTTAGTTATTTTTAATTTTAATACTCATCAACTTCGAACGCAGATATTTTTTATCTAACTAATTGAAAAATGAAACCTTGAAGAATTATAAGAGATAAAAAATTGTAAATTACTGAAGAAATGAATTCAAACAATACAGAAAAATATTTTCGAAATCATAAAAATAGGAAATTTTATTATATTATGCATTTTCCGTTAAAATCGACATTTCCAGAGATTGCATTTGTTATAAATGTCAATTTTCAAACACAAATTACACTTATAATTAATTATTCTACCAAAAGACATTCATCTGATGGTTTTTTATAATAATATGTTAAAATTGTACTTTTATTATCAAAGAATATTACTTGTTTGATTTTTCAATTCCAGCGAAAAATTTGTTATCTTTAGACGATTCGTACATTTTGCAAAAAAATATTATTAGAGAACTTAAATATGAAAACTTAAAAAATTTAAGAGAAATGTTCTATTTTTCAATGATCACTGTCTATACGAATGTTCTGAATTCTCTTCATTGATGCAAATTGACCATTTATTTTAACAATAACAGAAATAAACAAATTTTTAAATTCCGCATGAAAAATATTGTTACTAAACATTTTTTCGAATCTGAAATTCGTCCTCTGTATTAGATACTTAATACATATATACAACATTAATAATTTTGCAATCATTTACTTTTCTATTTGCTGCAATTCTGTTATTCATTGCAAAAGATTTGTTAAAAAAAAACTTCTACAAAAATTAGGAATCGAAAACATTGAAAAATAGTTACAAAAATTATTTCACTTATTTTTAGACAGAAATTCATAAGAATGCAAAAGATGTTTTTTATTAAAAAGTATACTCCATTTTTTAAATTTCTTATCGAACGTATCAAAATTGAAAATTTTTCTGACTTTCAAATTTACATTTTCTATTGCTTAAATACACAAGAATAACAATGTTTTATTTATATCTTTCCTCCTCTTCATGACTTTTATTTCGTAGTTCACTCGATAGCGAAAAATTGTCACGCTAATTTTATGAGATAGTAAATTCGGAAAAATTGATTTTTAATTCAATGACAAAAATAAGGTGTTTTTTTTTCTTTGATAGTCAAAGTGAGAATATCTTTACTAGAATATTCATTTTTGTAAACTGCAAATTTTTTTTCAATGTTCAATAAAAAAATTAGAACTTTTATTTTATCTTTTTACATTTTTTTTTTTAATTTGATTTCATACCCAATAACTGTAGAATTTATAAAAAATGCAGTAAATTTTGCATTTGAATATAAATTTACTATTTATTTCAGTTCTTAAAATTTGTAATTGTTCAATATCTTGATAAAGTTCTGTTAAATCCCAAAAACATTTTGCAATTTTCGAATCCGAGGTCATTTAATAAAATTGTTGGCAAACGAAACGTGCGAATAACAAAAAAGAAGAATTTCTGATCAATCAATTGATTTATAATAAATGTTTATAGTTATTTTGACTTTTATTTGAAAAATGTTTAATTTGATGTTCTTTAACCTCTTTTTTCTGTAATAGAATGAAAGTACAGATGAAGAAATGTAGAGAAAACAATTTTTTTCGTCTTCGTCTTGAATAACTTTTCGAATTTAATTTTTATTTATTAATCGCAGTCTTCATGTTTGTAGGTGAAATAAATTTTCATAGCCTGGTTATTACAGCGGCCAGTTTATTTGCGTCAACGCCGGCTGACTTTATTTCGCGGACTCGATCGCCTCCAATTGTGAAAGGATCGATGTTCCGCGCACGCGATTTATTAAAACGTCGTTGCGCCGCATTTTGCATATAAATCCATGTAAATCCATGAGAACCTGCTATCAGGATTTATACGCCGTTCGTAAGTATCTTCTGCTTATGTCGATTTTTTCATTTACGCGAAGGTCGATCGTTGCAGTCTCAGAGCCAGGTTTTTGTGGCCTTGATTTTTCAATGCTGAGACTATAAATTATTAAAATAATGAAAAATGACAAAGTTGAAAGAATTAGAAAGAACATTTCTTTCCGTAAACAATAAAGTTTACACTGAGTTTACAACTTATCTGAAGAAAGTGCAAACAAAGAGAACTTGGAAAAAAAAATATGGAGCACGCGCCTCTGATTTCCCAACGTCGCCTGCAGTCTCAGAAGCAGTAATATTTACAGGGAGATTTGTAGAATATATCTCGATTACGCTGTATTACTTTTCGAGATTGAATGACGAAAAATAACGGAGGGAAGTGAACGCGAGTATAAAACATTTTTGAAAGATCACTCTTGCAGGTATCATAAGAAAGTGCTTTGTCTTCTAGACGTAGAGTGGAGGAACGCTGTAGCAGGCAAGATGAAGAGCTTGGGACTTGATGAAACATGTGTTTATCAGAAGGTGCGGGGGTACGAATATAAATTCGCGTAATTCGTGAGCTTATGTAATAACAGAGAACAGAGGAGTATGAAGAGGAAATTGTTGGAAGGTGTTTTTATTAATATATATATTTTTTCATAGGGATTTCATGAAATAATTGTTTACATTATTCCACAATTACATCGAATAATAAGCAGATTCTAACAATTTTTATCCTTATTTTTACCTAGTACTTTATATTTATTGATTACACGAATATTATATTATTTTTGAGATTATTGTCGAAATTAGAGTTCACACAATAAACTTTCATTGAAAAATATTTTTTTTTTTCGATAAATTATAATATGATTAGGTTTATAAAGGTTACAAATAGTTTTGAACAATCTAGTAGTACAATATCATATTATTTTTCAATTTTAGAATTTTAAGCTTTTTGAGGCTCAGTATCGCATACTATGTACAGTTCTATTCATGTAAACGAAATTAGATTTTTTTTAGTTTGAAGTCATTCATGTTTAGTTCCTTATGCCTCTAGTTGTTACAGAATTTTTCATCATTCTACATCAGTATCTATAGAGTTTCAGAGATATTATGATATAAATTTCTGTGTAGCTTATTCATATTCGATGCTGTATTAGGGATTGAAGTTCTTTTAATCCTAGATACTACTATAGTATTCCAAGATAATATGGCTACGAAAATTATAAGTCTATTATAGATTTCTAGCAGTTATGTAAGTCGCACTATAAGTTTCTCGAATTTGATACTATAGTATTTTTAATTAATAAATTTTTGAGCATTTGAGTTTTATTTTTCAGAAAATGGAGTCTTCCATTCAGACTTTCAGTACGTTTTTTTTTTGTTTATATTTATACAAATGAAAAATTTTTTTGTTTGTTTCAAAGGATAACCATTATATAAACGTGTGCAATTATATGCTCTATGATTCGCAATTCAAAAAAAATTAAGTTTATATGTATTCATGTGGATTACTTGTATGTCTCGCAATTTTTTTTTTTTTTTTTTTATTAAATTAACAAATATTTTTAAATCAACTAAGCAAAGGTATTTAAAATACTTGTTGCAAATTTGAAATCGTTGAAACATTCGCTTTCAATGTTTATTTATCATATACTTCACTGAAATTCACATATCTCAAACACGCTTTGTAACGACATTACGAATTGAAGATGATTTACTTCCGAACCGTAGATTAGGAAACATCTTGTCATGCTGACATTCATTTTTTTTTTCAACTCTTCAGTAGGAAATTTTATATCGTTACCTGGATAACAATAAAAATAACACAAATATGCATGTAATAAAAAGAATGAAATGAGAATGCAATGTAAAAGATTCTAAATTATTCTTATCTTTCTATTTCAGCTAGATTTCTGATCCTTGTACATAATATCTGATCAGTATTTGCAGGAGTATAATATTAATTTTTATTTTATAATAGTATTTTTTGGAAAAACTACATTCGAAAAAAAAATTATGTCGAGCATGTCATGATATTAATTTTTTTTTTATAAATAATAAAACGATATATGTTAACCGTTGTTTCTCAAAACATAAAACGAGTTTTTGAAAAGATCATTTTGAGATTGATAATTCGTTGACTTATTCGGAAAAAAATTCGGAAAATAAGATGCTGCAACTATGTGCTATCAATTCCTTAAGTCACATAGAATTCTATACTGTTCATTTATTATAACTGAATCAACATGGGTATGTTTCATCGTACCTTATGATTCATTATAAATGTGCGTTAAAAGATTTAAAAAAAAAATTCATCAAACGAAAGTTGTATGTATGATTCCTGGATTTCTTTATGAACCGTCTTCCGTATGCGTTAGATGCGAACTAATTAAAAAACTAGATGACGATTAAATTTTTCATGTTTTACATACACTAAGGTTGATCTGTTTAATAATGTACTTCTTTTACAATTACTTACCTTCATCTATATATGAAAGAAAAGTCAGCCAGAATCATGTATGCTTCTTTTGAATTTTGTATTCATTTGAAAGCAATCAGATGCACTATCTGTCAAATTATTATTTTCCAAACGTTCGTATAACTCGTTCTCAAAAATGAAAATTTTAGACATATATGTGTCTAGCAAGAATTAGTTCTTTCTACATGCAAAAATTATAACGTGAACATTGAAACAATACGTAACCATACTTATAACATAATATTGAAAATATCCATATGTTCCGTAGTAAATAATTACAAATAACATCAATGCTTGATTTCAACTTCAAAAGCATTCTTATCAAAACTTGCATATAATTTATAGGATTTTCGTTTTTCTAATTTAATTTCGAACTGTTGTAACAATTTTTACGCTCATACTGTATTTATGGTGAATGAAACTCATTTGCGTTTCTTTTTTAAATGAAAGTTTTCATCATGCCCATTGTAAATGTATTTCATACATCTCATTTTTCAAAACGCCTAGAAACTTCATAAAGAAATATCATGCAATACCACGTTCAGGATTTCGAAAACTTTAAAGATACAGATAATTTTATATCAAGTTGGAGAACATTAGAAACTTCCGATGAATCGCCAGGTTTTTCCAGAGTCATCAACGTTACCATGACAAAAAACGTAGTTCGTTTCTATGGAACACTAGTATACCAATTTTAAAATCATCATGACATTGCACTCGACATTGCAAAAAACTAAAATCCTGGAATGATTCTGAATCGTACGCCCATTATGAAATAAATTATTTCTGAATTGTTCGTGACTTGCCTTTTTCTCGTAATTATCCAACAGAGGGGTATAAATTGTGGCTCCTCTCTTGAAGATTCACAGTTCTTACACGACGTTTTCGAGAGTAGCACAATGAAGAATCGTAAGTATGAGAGTCTTTAGTCGATTTTTATTCTTTTTTTGCATACATACTCATTCTGTATTTAACTTGCTGTTCTTTACTTTTTGTCGTTGTCATCATCCTCTGCCTGGGAGTTTTTGGACATGCCGCTCGTCCAAAAGGTAGCCTGAACAGATTTACCAGTGCTCTGTACAAAGTAAGTGATAATTATTATAGATTTTTTGTGCATATACAAATTTCATGAACATTTTTCGGAAGCCGTTTCAAAAAAAAATTGGTTAATCAAGAAAAACATAAGACAAGTATTTCTAAAATGATAGAAATCGAGTGAAGAATCTAAGATTTTTCTTTGTGAAGCACACGACGTTGTTTCTGAAAATTAAAAAAAAATTTCAAAATGTTGTGAACAATGTTTTGTGACATCAATAGCAGTTTCTTTCTGATCTTTCTCAATTTAAAAATGATCAATGCAATCACTGCCAGACTAGCATATGTATCTCCACTTTACCTAAAATTGAATCTCATGAGAATTAGTAGAACGCTTTTACGAAAAATATCGCTATTAAACAGTTTTAGGTTGAAAAATGTACGGAAGGATTTTATGTCGATGATAAGATAATAATTTTTAACAAATTTTACAGGAACTCTCTGAAGTTCAAGCTGAAAACAAATTTGCGTCACCATTTGTCACTGATTTGGGTCTATATATGTTATGCTTTGGGGCTTGAGGAGATACTCAAAAAGAATTAAACAATGTTCTTGGAATAAACTGTGCAGATGAACGAGCGGGAGTTGCATTTCACAGATTGACGGAGAGGATCACGATGGGTACCGATACAGATTACACAATAATATTTTGTTAGTCACTTGTATTACTTTTATCAGATTTCACACTATAGCTCGAAATTCACTTTTCTAATCCGCCAATCTGTCTGCTTTTAGCGGTCAAATGACGTCAAGTTAAGCATTGCTGCGAAAATTTTTATGTCGAAGACTAAAAGGAGCAATGAAGAATATGAGAGATATATGAATCAACATTTCAACAGCGGCGTTGTTGAAACCGTGGATTTTGAAAAGTACAAAGAAACAGCCGATCTCATTAACCAATGGGTTGACATGGAAACTAATCATAACATTCCTAAATTATTTGATGCAGGTACGAGATATGCTCATTCATTATCCCGGAAAACCACACCTCATATTCGTACATAGATATCATCCAACTGTGATCAAATCTGGAGTTCGATCCCAGATTTGATCAAAGTTGGATGATATCTATGTCCGAATCTGGGGTGTGGTTTTCCGGGAAGAAACATAATTTTTACAAAGAATTTTCATTCCGAATATCTTCAATCCAATGTAACGACTTGCTAGTTTTTCACTTGTGGCGCTGTAAGCCCAGTTTTCTGAGAAATACAATTATGTTTGCGGAATGTTATGACTATGAAATATGAATGAAGTTAACATTTCTCTGCGTGGATTTATAGAATTCATATTAAAATTGTTCTCGTTTTTCAATCCAGACAGTTTTGACAAGACTACAGCTATGGTCCTTGCCACTGCAATTTTCTTTAATGCAACATGGGAAAATGAATTTAAAAGAGTTGATGGACTTAAGCCATTCACAAACGGCAAAGTCAGGAAACTAGTTCATTTCATGACTATGACGCAAGACTTGACAGCTGGATATGTGGATGATCTGAATGCTCAAATCATCAAAGTGCCATACAAAGTAAAAAATTATATACAACTGTTATTGAAATATAAGTACTACAACTCTATATTTTTTTAGGGCAATGAGTTTAGCATGGACATATTCCTTCCTAATGAGGGTGAAAAACTGGAAGACTTGGAGAATAAATTCGCAGAAGTGAGCACTAAAGAAATCCGGAAAACATGAAAATCACGTTCCTATGAACTTGTACTGCCAAAATTCAAAATTGAAAATTCATTTGAATAAGACTCTGCTCTACAAAAGGTGCTGATGAATGAATACATTAAAAAATATGGAATGTAACATGACTATACAAGTTTGTACTATTCAGTTCATGTAATTTTATGATCTATCATATAATCTATTTTATAACTTTTTAGATGGGTGCTGGAAATTTCATTAAAGAAATATCATGCAATACTACGTTAATGAAGCTTACGGATCAAATAGTGATTTTTCTAGTATATGTTCCACTGACATAAAACTGTCGAAATCCATTCACAAAGCAGTTATTATTATTGACGAACAAGGAACTGAAGCTACGGCAGCTACTGGGTGTAAGTTTTTTTTTCTTTTCCTGTTCATGCGACTGTTAGCGATCATAGTTGAATAAATTTTTTGTGTGAACGAGACAAAACTATAAAATTTTTTGTCCATCTCAAAATCTGATTTGAATATTTTTAAAAATGACATTGCAAATTTTGTAATTGCTTCGATGACTGTTCATAACTATAAATTAAATCTAGAAGATCAATATAGTGTAAGTCAATATTTCTTGGTTTTACTGGTTTTCGCTTTTGACGTAACATCTTTAACGTTGATGATTGGTTGACAATATTTATTTCATAATGGAAATTCTGTTTTCTTATAGTTGGGTTAGTCAATTATTCTGCGTATGTAGAAGATGAACCTTTTATCGTGAATCGTCCTTTCCTATTTGTCATTTTGCATGAACCTACTGGACTGGACTTGTTCGTCGGCAGCGTCTACAATCCTAAGATTCAATAAACGAAAATTCGTAACTTTAGATGGAAAATTGATGTGAAATTTACTTCGATGTGCATAATAAATAAAAATCATAGAGAATACTGAAAAGAACACCCTTTTGTCATTTTATCTCCCATTACATTGCAGTCATGTGTTTATCATAAACAACGGGAAATCTTTAAAAATCATACTTTAAAATAAAATAGGACTGTTATAGTGAAAATGAAATAAATGCATTCATTTCCTTAAGTTAAAGGTTTCATTCTACTCATTTCATTCACTGTTTAGAGGCTTTCAAATCTTTTAGATTCTTTAGCAACAATATGTTTTGATCTCTCGTATATACGTCAAAAAATATACTTTGAAAAAAATATAGATTAGTTTCATGTCTCACACATTATTTTCCGCTATAAAAATATCGATAATCTCAGTTGAAAATAATAGAATTCATTAAAAAAAAAAACTCGAATAAGAACTATCGCACTCAACTGAGATAATCATACAAAACTTGGTCGCAACCAGTTTAAGTACTACTACTATTACTATCTACATTCTTTGCTTATTTCCAACTTAAAGTTTAAAATTTTTGATCGAAATTACAGGTGTCGGATTTGATTCTGAGTAGTTACCTTTATTATCATTATAATTTATTAGAACAATAATCGCGAAATTCCCTTTCTGCAAGATTATGTAATTTTCATGGTTTTTTGGGTTGTTGAGTGAGGATTCGGCATTGTTTTTGTAAAATTCTTTCATTCAAACAATATTTTCAAACAAATTTTTGCGCAATTTTTTTACTACAACACATGTCGTTTTTATGTTTTTTTAAGTTTCTGAGTAAGGATTTGGCATTGTTTTTATGAAATTCTTTTGTTTTAACAATTCCTTTAAACAAATTATTGAACAATTTGATTTTGACAACATACAGTGCGTCCACCTTGAAAGTAAACACTATTTTTTTTCTGAGTCCAAGTTTTTTCACGAAAGGGGTAGGGTCGCAGATTTTGGTACCACCCTTATAAAAGAAACTCTATATCAATTTCATAATGAATATTTTGTTTTCTTATAGTTCAGACAGTATTGAAATCATTGGTCCTTCAAGCAAAACTTTTTACCGTGAATCATCCTTTCCTATTTGTCATTTTGCATGAATCTACTGAACTGGACTTGTTTGTCGGCAGCGTCTACAACCCCAAACTTCAATAAACATTACTTCGTGTTTTTTGATTTAGCATTTGAGTAAAATGTATTCCAATGTGTATAATAAATAAAAATTTCAGAGAATAATTAAAACAAAATACTTTTGTCATTTTATCTTTTATTTAATGGAAGTCATCTTTTAATCATAAACAACGGAAAATCTTCAAAAATCTTACCCTTAAATGGAAAAGGACCGTAATTTCGATAATTCAATAACTGAATTTTTTCCTCTGTTAAAGATTTTATTCTACTCATTTCTTTTACTGTTGAGGAGACTTCATATCGTTTCAGTTTTTTAGTAACAAAATGTCCGTTTCTCGTAAATATGGTATAAAATATTATTCGAAAAGAATGTAAATTATTGCAAAGTCTTACTCATTTTTTTTGCTTAAAAATTGTTACTATTTATATATAGAATTGATTATTTATTATTATAAGACGGTAAATTTGAAACTCAAGTTTGGAAAAGATTTATTAGAATTAAAAAGTAGTAGAAAAAAAGTCCTGCAGAAAAAAGTATGTGAGGAAAAAAAGTACGGTAGAAAAAATGATGGGTGGAAAAAAGTTCATATGGAAAAAGTTAATTGGAAATTTTCGTGTAGGTAAAACGAATTGGAAAAAACGTCACCAAACGTTGTTTTTATTCTTTCTCAACTCCACTATGTTTCTAAAGTCAACCATTTCCACAGGAAAAGCTATTGAAACTCATCATCCGAACTTATCGAGAATTCCACTCTTTCCTTAACATTGTTTCTCCCCTGCAACTTGAAACACTTTGTCCATTTCGAAAGCCAGAAGATACAACAACACTCGTTGCAAATGAGCAGTGATACACTCGAAGTTTGCAAGGCCATGATAAATCTCCTCGCGCTGGAATGGCTTAAACGCCTGGATCAAGGAGAAATCTCCCCGAGGTATCTAGAAACAGTGGCCTCGTTTGTAGCTGTAGCGTCTTAGCGTTAGGGCGAAAAGTTGAGCTTCTTGGCGGTGCTCGGCCAGGCAAGGAGTTAGCCACAAGTCCGTTTTCGTGGTATCTTTCGAGTTCCGAAAGGGAGTTTAGTCGATGAGCAACTTCTGCGGTTTTTGGCCTCTTTTGTCAGTTCACGTGGAGCAATTATGAAACCCCTATCCGGTTCCCAGCGTCACTTTATGGCCGGACTGGCAATTTGACGCGTTACCACAAGAATTTCGTGATCTACAATTTTTGTTTGGCGAATTCCACTAGGTCGTTTTTGTGTTGGATTGTCCATCAAACGCGTTGCCTAAATCGTGAATACTGATGGTGTTCATTTTTGCAAGAAAGCTAAATTAGCTTTGTGATCCAAGCAACAGAAACAAAAGGGTTCATTATAAAATATTTTAATCTTGTAATGCTCCGCAAGGAAGAGTAGGAATGAATAAATTATTAACTGATCACTTGGAGTTATATTTCTAATTTTGTAACATCGATTTTTTAACACTCATCGGGTCCTCATCAGGATCTTTACAAACAGATAAAAAACTGAAAAATAAAAAACAATTTGCCAAAAGAATCTGCACTAATAATCAAATTAACTTATTGTAGATTTTCAACAGAAGTTTTATCCCTCAAGAGTGATTGACAAGTAATGCAGGGTTAAGAGAACGGTCATGACAACGTATAGCCTTGGATAAAATTCTATATAGCTGAAATAATCAGAAAAATCCATGAAACCCAAGAAACTGTGAAAAATTTTTTAACTATCTATACCAAAAAACAGTGTTTTATGTTAAGATTGTTGAAATTTTGAAAATTTCTATAAAGATAAAAAACTTTCAAAATTATCAAAAAGGAACAAAAAACCTTGAGAACGTTTTAAATCCTCGATTGCTCTACAAAATAGGAAAAATTCATAAATTACCAGAAACTGTCGAATATTTTTTAATTAGTCAATAGCAAAAGAAAATCTTTTACGTGAAGATGGGTAAACATTTTTAAAACTTTTATAAAGATATAGAATCATTAAAAACACGAAAAAAAAAAAAAAATAAAAAAAAAAAAAAAAATAGAAAAAAAAAAAAAAAAAACAAAAACAAAAAAAAAAAAAAAAAAAAAAAAAAAAAAAAAAAAAAAAAAAAAAAAAAAAAAAAAAAAAAAAAAAAAAAAAAATTGAAAACCATTTAAATTCTCGATAGCTCTCAAAAAATCGGAAAAATCCATGAACTTTCAGAAACTAAAAAATATTTATAAAAATCCAAATTCAAAAAACAATACTGCTTGTAGAGATAGTCAATAAGTTTCGAAACTTTTAAAAAGATCTTGAACTTTCAAAAACATTCAAAATGAACAAAAAAACATAACTAACTCTTCGAATTCTCGATAACTCAAAAAATCGATAAAACATACCTATATAAAACGCCAGATATTTTTAAATCATTCAAGATCAGAAAATGTTTAATGTAGAGATGTATGTATGAACAATGTATGAACAACAAAATATGTATTAACAACGTTTTATGTAGAGATGATCAATATTTTTTGAAATTTATATTAATATCTCGAACTTCCAAAAACATCTAAAATAGAAAAAAATAAAACAATTAAAACGCTTTCAATTCTCCTCAACCATGAAAAAGTTAGAAAAAATTCATAGTAACACCTCAGGAACTGTAAAACATTCTCAATCTCCTCAAGATCTAAAAACAATGTTTTATTCAAAGATGGCCAATAATTTTTGAAATTTCTATGAAAATCTTAAACTTTCCAAGATATCAAAAAAATTGCAAACTTTTGAAATTTCCCATAACTCTCAAAAAATCGGAAAAAATTATCAAACTTACCAAACTTTCATGAAAACTACACGTGTCAAAAAGTAAGAAAACTCCATAAATCTACATAACTCATCAACTCCCCCTAAACCTTTCGAAAATCCAAAAAAAGTTCTATTTTTCACAGCTTGTCAATAATTTTTCTCCTCAAATAACCCCCCCCCCCCAAAAAAAAAACACTCCAAACCCTCAACATACCAAAATCAGTAAATGCCAATCGTAAATCCATACCTATGCAGTTTTTTAAAAAACTTTTCTGCTAACACAAGAAATAAAATAACATGAAAACTCAACTAACAACATCATACAAAATAAAAGGAGTATTCCAAAAACCACTTAAAAAAAATACAATTAATATACGAGATTTATATATTACAAAAAAACAAAACAATAAATAGATCACCATTTACTGAGAATTCAAAACAAATATGAATGAATACAACTGAATGAGCAACCTTTAAAAATAATAAAAAAAAAAGGAATCGTTGATCAATCGACATCTTAACCCATCGAGCCAGATAAATATCCCACTGTTGTTTTTTTGCGACTGATTGGGGGCACTCACGTACCGCGGTAGGGTTAAGGGGAGAGGGGACAGAAAACGAATGACCCTTGTACAAAGCGGGATCGGTGTCACCGCAAATAACCGCTTCATCCCTCGAATGTTTTCCGTGCAATTAGTTAACGAAGTGTCCGCTTCTCGCCCGAGTTTATTTCATGGCTATCGCCCGGAAGATTGCCTCGCGGCGGCGGGGCTTTTTACGGGACGAGTCGTAAGTCGGTCCTGAATGACGGAATTCAAGCCAGTAGCGGCCGTGAATGGAGTCGCCCGGAAGAGCTTCGGAAATTAAACGTCCTCGGCGAGCTCTCTTTTTTTCCAACCCCCGGGGGTAATGTACGGCTCTGGCGTTTCTCACACGCAAAAAGAAACTGCCGGTAAGGGGGGAGGGGGAAGGGGGAGGGCTGAAAAGAAGCGCGGCTTCTCGAGGTGGTGCCCGAGACAATTTCATTCCGATAAAGAAGAAGATCCCGGCATTGAGATACGGCGGCTTTTTCTTCGGTGAAGCATTGATGTGTCGCCTTGGATAAAAGCGGGCGAAAGATATTCTTGCGAAGATTTCGCAGAGTTTGGGACCGAAAGTGAGAATAAAGACGAATGAAAAAAAGTTGAAAAAGTTGTGACGTAAGTCGTGAACTTTTAAGCCGATATTCCGAAAATTCCCCCTGACGAAACAACCGAATTTCGAGCAAAAAAAAAAACTATAACCGAAACAACTGGACTATTCGAGACAAAGTTGGTTCATTTTTTTTCCATCTTCAATCGAAACTTTAAAACACTTTTCAGATATTATTTATATTCATTGATGATTTGGTTATTGAAACATAGGATCTACAATTGTCGGGTAACGAAATCGACGCGAAAGAAAGTGGGCAGTGACGGTAGTGATTTATTGATGAACGCTGCGAATTATTTATCGCCCAATACATTTCGTGCTTTTCGTTGGTTGGAATGATTGCATTTGCAGTTGGTATTATTTTTCCGAAAACATCGAAAACTATTGTAATATGTATATAAATTCTAAACTACGTAATACGTTGTTTCTATCGAAATTGACTATTTAAAATTTGCAGTATTAATTCTAATTCTGTTTTTCAGAACTTGTTGCTTGAAAATCAAGTACAAGTCATACTATTCAAAAAAATAAATAAATAAATAAATAAATAAATAAAAATCTTCAATCCTGTAGTACTTTGTAGGCAATAATAAAAAAATGAATTACATTATTTTATTTATTGTATCGATATTTCGACCGTTATCGGGTTTTCATGAGGATCCTTAAAAATATCACAACCTCAACAAACTAGTTTTACTAAAATAATTAAGAATATTTCAAATAAACTGACATAAGAAATAAATTTGTATTATACAAAAGTGATTTACACGCAACGTAGGGTCAAGAAAAACATTGTCAATATATAAAATAATATTTGATCAATTCTTTAAAAATGTTGTTTAAGTTTTCGTTATATAAACTTCTTAACTAGAAACTGGGCGCAATAGAAGCAACATACAATTAATATTTTTCAAGGATGAAAGTTTATTAAATATGTGTGTTTAATAACTTTCATCAGTCATGTAAATAAATCCTCCGGAGTAAAAAATGAAAAATTCAGAAACTTAGCACCATTCCTTATACTTTTTTTTTCTCCCAAGTTTAGACCTTTTTTCTTTCACGGTCCTCTCCAGGGGTGTAATTCTATTGAAACACCTTATTTATTTAAAAATGTAAAAGTGTAATTCTAAAACTAAATTTTTATGTAACCATCACTCGCAGTCAGCATAAAGCCACTAAAAATACCACAATCTTCCAACAAATTTCATGTATCTCCTCTTTTGCAGTTATCATTGCAGGCTGTAATCTGCGAGAGGCGAGGGCGACTACTGTAGCAATAGTTACAGAAAAATGTTCGTTAGCAAACGACACCGATTCGTTTTTACCTAATAACTTTTTAATGCAGCCGAGATTGTACAAATTTATATGTATACTTAAAATGTTTCGGCATGAAAAATAATCCGAAGCGTCGAGTTCCACAACTTTCGCGCCAAAGAAATGTGTGAAAAGTAGTGGTGCGGTGAAGCATGTGTTGCGTACATGTGCGTATACGTGCGCTATGATTCTGCACGTCAGTTGGCGGTGCCGCGGTCGCGATCAAAACAACAGTGACAGAAAATTGTCACGGGTTTATAAATCTTTATTTTATATATGATTATGAAACCAGAAGCAACTCGATGAATGAAAATGTGCGACACGATAAAAAAAGTGACGTGATTAAAAAAGTGATGTTTTACATGTAACTCGCGTCTGCGTCATTCTTGGATACAACAGCGAGTGTGCCAGAGTGAAAAAAATGGGGTTAATGTTGACTTTGGCGGATCCAACGAAAAATGGCTTGAAAATTTTTTAGTTCTTTCAGAAAATGCATGTATCTAGCAGATCATGTCATTAACTTTATAATTAACAATCATTTTCGTCAAAAACGCCAAATTTTTAATGCAATTTTTCGTTGGATCCACCAAGGTCAACATTTACCGAAATAAAATACATTTGATTTTTTTTGGTAACAAAAATAATTTATTTGTTTTGACGATTCCAGCAATTCAACTAACGATTTGAGGAGGCCAATTAAAAACTATTATTGTTTTCATGAGGTTCGTTATATTAAATAATTTATCACAAAATGCATGGTATGTAACAGATGCAAAAATATAAGAAATAAACTACACGTGAAAATATAGTTATATTACCCGAATCGACAAATCTGATCGTTGAAAAAAAATCATAACTAGCTATTTACTTTTAAATGTATATGAAACTACTATTTTTTAACTGAATAAGAACTAGGATAAATAAACAACACAATTTTTAAATATTATTATAGAAGCATAAAAAATATTGTCATATCGTTTAATCCGTTTGTTGCAAGAACATAAAAATAATTCATGTTCTTTTTTTAAATTAATCATTCAACTTATTATTCAATATAAAAGTGGAAATAAAGAAATTAAATATATTTGATTTTTTTTTCGTCACAAAATAATTTATTTGTTTCGACGATTACGGCAATTTAACTAACAATTTGAGGAGGTAAATTGAAAATAATTATTTTTTTCTTTAAGATTGTTGTATTGAATAATTTATCACATAATTCATGATATGAAACAGATTGAAGAATATAAGAAACATTTTACACGTAAACATATAGTTATATTACCCGTATCGACATATCCGATCATTGAAAAAATATCATCACTAGCTATTTTCTTTTTAAAGGTATATAAAAACTACTATTTTTAACTGAATAAAAACTAGGATAAATAAACAACACAAGTTCTGAAAATTATTATAATATCAGAAAACATATTGTCGTATCGACCAATCCGTTTGTTGGAATAAAATAAAAATAAATCATCTTTCTTCTTTCAAATGAATTAATCAGCTCATTATTCACTATTAAAGTGGAAATAAAGAAATATAATACATTTGATTTTTTTTTTATCACAAAAACAATTGATTTGTTTCGACGATTACATCAATATAACTATTAATTTGAGGAGGCAAATTAAAAATTATTATCGTTTCCATTAAAATTCTTAGATTAAATATTTTATCGCATAATTCACGGTATGTAATAAATTTTAGAATATAAGAAACACATGACATGTAAAAATATAAATATGTATTTGCCGTATCAACGAATCTGATCATTGAAAAAATATCATAACTCGCTATTTACTTTTAAATTTATAGAAAACTACTATTTAACAAAATAAAAACTAGAGTAAATGAACAACACATTTTCTGAAAATTATTGTAGAAGCAGAAAAAATATTCTCGTATCGTTTAAGGGGGTGTTCTCATGGATTGGGCGTATTTCGAAGCGTTTTTTGGAATTTTACAGTAACAAAACTATCATTGATTTTTTGATGCGGTTTTTTTT
>JAPYZL010197321.1:0-14122 GCA_030522825.1 Platygaster orseoliae | reverse complement strand
TAGAAATAGCTTGTGCAAATTAAGATTTGTTTGGTTCAAAAACATTAAAAATTTGACTAAAAAACTGGGTGCCCCTATGAATTTGGGACACACTGTATTAATAATTCTAGAAAATAGTAAATAAAATAAATTAAATCTCATTTTAATAAAATAGAAATTAACAATTCGATTGCTCAAAATATTCTAAAACCAAAAATACATTTTCTTGAAAAACTACTGATAATATTCTTCTTATTTGACATTGCATGAAAAATAGTGCTTTGAAAAACAAAAACAAAAATACCTAATTCGAAATTCAATAATTTGCAGGAATTAAGTCGAGGGGAAGAAAAACACTGAAACGTCTGCCTGCAGTTATTTTATTTGTTTCTTTTCGATTGCTCAACATGCTCAAAAGAAGCAAAACGTGACTCGAAAGTGCCTCGGCGTCGTCGAGCGTGATCTCAGCAAACAGTCACTGGAAAAACATTGCCCCGAGGTTTTCCTTAGCTCAAGACGCAGCACAAACTCAGGGAGCAACAAATAAAAAAAAGCGATCAAGGCTACAAGTGAAAATCGCGGAATAGGCAGGATATAAATAATTAATAACCGGGTATTTGAAGTTAAACAAAAATAGAAAAAACAAAAAAAAGACGCATTTGAGACAGCAATCGTGTAAATAGAATGAATATTGTAAATCGGCTTTGAAAAAGCGAATAATTTTACAGTTGCAAACTGAAAAGTCGAGAATGATTGGTTTTTTGTACAGTCAGAGTCTTCCACAGTGTCGTTCGAAAATAATGCCTTTTCTTTTTGCCTAAAACAATGTCAAAGAACTGGCTGGTGCACAATAACACGTTTCGATGCTTGTTCATAATTGTTATAACCATTTATTTTCCATTGTAAAAAACTGTTGACACTTTTTTTAGAAATATGAGAGCTTAAAAACATTGGTGGGAATGAGCAATTCTGAGACGTTGCTATTTCGTTTTCCCGGTGTTTTCTTTTTTTTTTTGAAAGCGTGCATAATCATGTTTTTCTGTAAAGTTAGTAATAATGCGGGAAATATGGATTGAAATCATGATTGACCTTTTTTGGAAGTTATGGTTTTGTTGTGAAACGTTTTCGATCCAAGATTGTTATTTTCTTACTTAACTGGAGTAATTTTTTTTTTTTTATTGAATTTGATGCACACTTTTAGCAGCTACCGACGTTTTTTTTTTCGTGTTTCTATACACTGCCGTTTCTTCGTGCTTTGTTTTCTGTACATAGCTTAACGAGTAAGAAAATGTTGTAATTATCCTCGTGCATGCATTTTCATGATTCCGATGCATTTTGTTGGTGAAATTGGGTCGAGATTTTATTCCTTTTTTTTTTCTGGTTGTGAGAAATATTGAGGCATCGATGATTTTGATTGTCAACGACGAGGAGACGAAATTGTTTAAGATTATAATAAAAAAATATTGCTCACGATTGTGTACATAATAAAAAGTGATAAAAGCCAATATTCAGAAAGTGACTTAGATTAATTCCTATATTCTCTAGCGCGAGTAGTTTGCATGTAAATGCTAATTATTACAAGTTTTGGATTGTTTATTTCAATGATACATTGGAAAAGGCTTTTGTTTCTGGAAAATATGAAGACTTGCAACTTTTACACGACAGAGATATTTTTAGAGGAATTTTTTGGATGAATTGGAAGCTTCAAAAAAAATTTTGGTGCGGATTTTCGTGCTTGAAATTCGATAAAAAGAAATTGGGAAAATGTAGAAGTAAGGATTATTATTATTATATTTGAATGGAAAATTGCTAAAAAGAAAAATGTATTCCAGAGTGCAAAAATTGAGTAGAGGTAATTAGTTGTTATTTTTGGAAATAGGGAAGAATACGTTTTATATCTTTCTTGCCCACCGAAAGAGCTTCACCAAGTTTTGTTTTAAAATTGCGAACGGGAAACATCGAAAAACACAATAATGTCGAGTTTATATAACTTCTTACCAAAATCGACCTAGCAATAATGAATGGAAATAATGTACATACAAAAATCAATGAGTGATGAGAGAAAGTATTGTGATACAAAAATAGCGTATTGTATGCATGATCGTGAAAGTTGTATCGTTTGTGCGTTTGAAGTAAAATCTTTAAAATAAAAAAACCGGCCTTTTTAATGTCCTCCATTAAATTTATTTCAGTTATATACAAGTTACGAATACAGCATTGAACTCATTTCAAGACAAAGAAAATTTTATTGACTTAATTTCCGGAGGAAATTTCGCAGAGCTTTCCCTGTCAAGGGAATGTTTTCCAGTGGAATTTGAGGGTTGAACTTGACTCGAGCGAAATTTTGGTTTTGCTGTTGTTCTCCAGTTTCGGAAATCGGATTGATCATGTCCTCTGCAGTGAAATACGATAATTTTTCGGGCAACTCTCGGCCCAAACGCGGCGTGAACTGCGTGACTTGCCTTTTTTCGTATTCTGTTGGAAAGTGGAAGAACATTGTTTGGAATTTTGAGAAAGTTTTTTTTTTTTGTTTTGATAATGATTTCAGTAGTATTTTTTTTTTTATTATCTATTTAAATTATTCATTAGTATACTTTTTTTATGCCCAAGTGTAAAAGTATTGTCAAAATCTGACCCAAGCGCAAAAAAATGTTCTATTTATCTTATTGCGCAATAAGTAATGATTGAAGAGAAAAAATACCTGTTCGTCTAAGACGAGGAATTGGAACCAACGCCCAAGATCCGGAATTCAGAGCTTCCGAAATGGCCTGGGCGTCTTGAGGCTCGATTTCCGGCTTTTCGAGAAATTTGCGACGCTTGCCCAATCTTGGGCCGAACCAAAATCCAGCGGTGGTGTTGACAGTGCGTTTCGCGTTTTTTATGGGCTGCCCGTAATAATTTCGACCGCTTTCTCGCACTCCTTTCATGTCATTTTCGTAGGACGTCTCGAGTTCGCTTAAACCTAATATCAAGTTCTTTCTTTTTGTATACTTTTCATGCAATTTGAAAATATTACGAGTTTTACGGTTTTTGCACAGTTTGTAAGGTTTTATTATTTTTAAATTTGATGTACGTTTTATATTGCATGAGTTTCAATTTATTGCATTAAATATTCGATCGTTTTTAGAAGTTTACATTTAAGACGTGTATAACACTGTATAACAGTACGGAAATTATTGAATAAACTTTGAACTAGGTATGAAAATGTGATTTTTAGTTCTTATCCTGAAATTCAAATAATCAACAAATTTTATAAAATCGTAGTAATTGAGTTTATTGACACGCTCAGGCAAAATGCAACAAGCGAAGATAGAAAATATGAAGATTGTTGCATTTTGTATCTCATTTGTTGCATTTTGACTCTCACTTGTTGCATTTTGTCTCTCGCTTCCCTATCAAAGTGGTCGAACCAAAATCGGATCAAGTTCGGACCATTTTTTGGTCCGAAAATGATCCGAAAGTGATCCAACACGAAAAACTTACCTCTGAGCAGTTTTTATTGCATGAAACGTTTGGCTAACTCATTTTAATATCGCCAGTCATTATTTGCGTCAAAAAAATGAGGTTTTTTTAATGTAGATATTAATATCAGTTTTATTATGAATGCAGGTAATGCGGGAATCTCGAGGATAAAAATCTTGGATTATTAAAAAAAAATGATATTAAAATAGTGAAAAAAAGTGTCATTTATTATGATGATTGTGCAACCTTAATCAACTTTCAAGGTATATGAAAGTTATTCACAGACCATAGAGTACGAAAATACGATCGGACCAAAAATGGACCACAGAGTGGTCCGAACACTTTGATAGGGTTGTTGCATTTTGACTCTCACTTGTTGCATTTTGACTCTCGCTTGTTGCATTTTGTCTCTACTTGTTGCATTTTGACTCTCACTTGTTGTATTTTGCCTCTGAGCGTGTCATTTTTCATTTCTTAATTTTTTTTATACCAAACAATTGTTTTAAGAGCTCAGTAGTATGATACAAAAACCATTTTTGTTTAATGAATAACAGTAATTTGTAACTGATAATACTGAAATTTGGGATACATGTCATATTTTTAACACAGTTGAAAATTTAATAAGCAAACAACAAATTTAATAAAAAATGTGAAAAACAATAAAAAAGGATTAATAAACAACGTTATATCACAAAACGATTGTTTTTACATTTTTTGTTAATTATTGTCGAGTTTGATCGAGTTTCATCTGAGTTTGCTCGAGTTTGATCGAGACCAAACAACTATTTCCAAAACACAGTATTTTACAAAAAAAAATTCTTACAACTTTTTACACTATTTTTGAATTAATGAAGCTAGAATTTGAAATTTGATTCAAAATTTTCAAGATCTACGAATTTTCAGAATTCTGTAAATGCCTCAAGTATACATGTATATTCTTAATCAACCAATTAAAATAAATCGTAAAGATAAACTCTGTTTTTGAATTCTTGATTTTCTCACTATCAAATAAAAATCTCTGACCTTGAAAAGTTTTTTCAAAAATCATCTTTGATCACTTGACAATACTTTTCAATCAATAATACTGCAGCTTGGAATTTAATTTGAAATTTTCAACATCCCCGATAAAAATCCACGAATTTTCAGAATCTTGATCAATCGATTAAAAATTGTGGTATAATGAATTCTATTTTTCATTTCCCAATTTTTTTTTTAGCAGACAACTATTTCCAAAACATTGTATTTTACGAAAACTTTTTTTACAACTTTTCATAGTATTTTTGAACTATTAATGCTAAAAATCGTTATTTAATTCAAAATTTTCAACATCTCCAATAAAAATCCACGAATTTCTAAAATCTTGATCAATCAATTGATAAAAAATCGTGGTAATGAATTCTATTTCTCATTTCCCAACTTTTTCAGTATTTCAAAAGCTCAACATTAAAAAAAAATCATTTTTGATCACTTTACAATACTTTTCAAAACTGAAACTTGAAATTTAATCCAAAAACTACGAATTTTCTCAGTATTACCAAATCCTCAAAGCTCCAGAAATTTCCCAAAAAACCCCTGCACAACAAATCCCCAAAAACCATGTACATTTAAAAATGCACTCGTCCAAAGAAAAAGCACTTGTTGTATTCACTCGAATCACGTACCGAAACTGTTCGAAGGGCAATTTATGAGGAGGATCGCGATGAGGCAAGTGAAGCTGCCAAGTCGTGAATGGGACATATTTGCGCCGCGGTTTTCACTGGAAAAGTGCTGCGAAAGGGGAAAAGCCAAGGGTTTTTATAGGGTTGATCTCGGCGAATGACGCAATTCGAACCGGGGAGGATTTTCCGCGACGACGTCCACGGATGTCGAGAATTAAGGCGCCCCCCGCGGATTCTGCTACTCCGATAGATGCGAAACCAAAGACGATTTGTATCCATTTGGGACAGCGCCTGCGAGACGCCCATCTTCAATGAGAATCCAACGTTTGCTCGGATTTCAGAGCTTCGGAGCAACCGAGAATAGCCCTCCGACCTCCGACTACTACCAAGGTATTACACACGTCCACCCCCTCGTTTTTCTTCTTCCATCTGCATGGAAAGCAAAGTTTACCTTGATTTCGACCGTTTCTTCTCGACGTTTTTGAATCAGTCTTCGAGGTAGGTTTTTGAGGTTTGATAGGCATGGAAAACTGGGGGATTTTGGAGTTGTGTTTTATTAGAAGAAAGTTTTGTGAGAAAATTGTTTTTGGAAAAAATTACTGATCGAATTTTACAATGCAGTTCAGGAAAATTTACAGGAAAATTTCCAATACAAATACAGGAATGATTGCTGGAAATTTTTCAATTCGAATGCAGAAAAGTTTGCTGGAAAATTTAGAGGAAAAATTCATGTTCGACTACAGGAAAATTTTCAATTCGAATACAGAAAAGTTTGCTGGAAAATTTAGAGGAAAAATTCATGTTCGACTACAGGAAAATTCACAAATCGAATACAGGAATATTTGCTAGAAGATTTACAAGAAAATTTGCTGTTCGAATACGAGAAAATTTCCAATTCGAATACAGGAAAATTTACAGGAAATTTCCCAATTCGAATAGAGAAAAATTTGCTTTAAAATTTATTGGAAAATTTCCAATTTAAATACAGAAAAATTTGCTGCAAAATTTACAGGAAAAATTCATGTTGATATATAGGAAATTTCACAGTGCGAATACAAGAAAATTTCCAATTCAAATACAGGAGAATTTACAGGAAGATTTCCAATTCAAATAGAGAAAAATTTGCTTTAAAATTTACAGAAAAATTTTCTGTTTGAATACAGGAAAATTTCCCGGAAAATTTTCAATTCGAATACAGAAAAATTTCCTGGAAAATTTACAGGAAAAATTCATGTTTAAATATAAGAAAATTTACAGTTCGAATACAGAAAAATTTCCTGGAAAACTTCCAATCCAAATTCAGGGAAAATTGCTGGAAAATTTACAGGAAAATTTCCAGTTCTAATATAAGAAGATTCGCTGAAAAACTTACAGTTCAAATACAGGAAATTTTCCGATTCGAATACAGAAAAATTTGCTGGAAAATTTATCGGAAAAATGCATGTTCGAATATAGGAAAGTTTACAGTTATAATACAGGAAAATTTGCTAGAGAATTTACAATTCAAATACAGGAACATTTGTTGGAAAATTTACAGGAAAATTTGCTGTTCGAATACAAGAAAATTTCGTGGAAAATTTTCAATTCAAATACAAGAAAATTTGCTAGAAAATTTACAGGAAAATTTCCTGTTCGAATATAAAAAAATTTGCTGGAGAATTCACAGTTCGAATACAGAAAAATTTACGATTCGAATACAGGAAAATTTCCTTTGATTCAGCCAATTTATTACTTTTATTCCGAATAAATTTTCAAGATATAAGAGATTTTTGAGAATTAGTAAAAATTTCGGTTTTTGCTAGTACTAGGCTTTTTAATTTCAATAAGAGAATTTAAAATTCACAAAACATTGTTATTCGATTTTTCGTGAATTTTTAATGTTGAAATTTCAGTAGCAAAAAGTTTCATGAAATCGATGTATAAAAATTTTGAGATTTAAACTGACGGTAAAACGAGAGAAAGTTAAAGTAACAAAATACTTATATTCAATTTTTCGTAAATTTTTCAAGTTGAAATTTCAGTATAGTAAAAAATTTTATGAATTTGATGTTTAAGAAATATCAATTCTGGGAAAAATTACCGCTCGAAGTTTACAACAAAATACAGGAAAATTAACATAAAATTAACAGGAAAATTTCAAATTTGAATATAGAAAAATTTTCTGGGAAATTTACAGGAAAATTTCTTTTGATTGAGCTAACTTCTTGCCTCCATTTTTTGTAAGTCTTCTAGATAAAAAAGGTTTTTGAGATTTTCTGAAAATTCCGGTTTACCCTCCTAATAGCACTTTTTAATTTCAACTAAAGAATCTCAAATCGACAACATATTTCTAACTAATTTTTCGTAAATTTAAAAAATTGAAACTCGAGTAGAAAAAATATCTTCCATGAGTTTCTTTGAATATTTCTTTGCTATTCAATTCAATTATGCTTTTAAAATCTATAAATTACATTATTTACAATGATAATATTTTCAATATTTTTCATCTCGTTCAATGTTTTTATTTTTGGCAGAGATCATTGATCAATAATATATTAACTGTAATATTAAATCCTCTGCATTAAAAAAAAAATATCGAAAATCAAGAATGATACTTGAAAATATTAAAATTAAACTCTTTCGAAAAAATATATTTCCATCAGTTTCTTGTAATATTTCTTTATTATTTATTTAAATTATACTCTTCAAATAATTAATTTGATTAAACATTTGATTGATTAAATAAATCCATTATAAATAATTACTAATGATTATATCCTCATTTTCTTTTTTATCCCATTATCGGTGTTTTTCATTCTCAGCCGAGATCATTAATTCATGTTTTCCGAAAATTGGATCATTCCAAATCGAAGGCATGATCGCATAATGAAAGAAGGATGACTTTGAGAAATCGCGCTCTTGATTTGGGTCACGATTATTGGCCTTCTTTCGCGTGGGAGTAGTTTTCTTGACGCGCTCATCCAGTATGACATTATGGTAAATCAGCTACACAAAAATCACTTGTTATTTCCTTTCTTGCCAATCGATTTCTCTTTGTAATTGACACTTTTCACGCGAGAGTTAATGAGCTATTTCCAATGATTCAACGAAATGCAAAAAAATCAATTTATTATTAAATTCAAAAACTTCTCGAAACAAACGAATAATTTTACATTTCTTCGTTTTTAATTGTATTTTTGAATATTTAATTCGTGAATTTTTATTTTTAAATATTATGGAGTATTAAAAAAATAATCATTCAATATTAAACAATAACAAACAATATAAAATAATAAATAATAATATTTTACATTATTAAACAATGAAAAATTGATTTGAAAATGTAAATGAAAAGCTCTGGAAATTGAGAGAATTTGATTGCAGTTGATTGGTACATTGAAAATCTGGGAGAGTGAGTTTTTCTCGGAGGATTTAGGGCGCGATAAATTCTACTATTGTCAATTGCGAGCGGTGGTGCAGGAAATAGCAGCGCGACTTGAAGGAGCTCGTGAATTTTTTGCAGGCATGTTGAATGTTGGTTCAGGGGAGTCTTAAATCAACATGACCGCAATCAGTTCTCAATCCATCGTTTACAGATACCAACAATACTTTTTTATCTGGGGTCAACGCTGTGAAAACACGTGGGTTTTAGTGCTTTTACAGTGGGGCCAGAGCTGTTGATACGAACATCAGAGCAAACGTTTGCTTTTTATCTTTTTTTTTTTCATTCATCCAAGAGTTTTTAGGTGTTGAATCTGAAGAATAATAGAACAAATTATTGGAGTTTGATGCAGTTTTGTTTCGGGAAAAAATTTATAAATTAGCGATCTTTGTCAATAATAAAAACACCGAACCAAGTAAAAAAAAACTGAGAATATTATTATTGTAAACAATATAATTAAAAGGTTTAAAAAATATAATTCAAGTAAGCAGTCTAAATCTTTATTGTTTAATTATGAATTATTAATATTTAAATAATAGTTTCAATATTTAAAATTACTTAATATGTAATTTTTATTTAAGTTATATTCATTAAAAATTTTATTATTATTTTATACATATATTTATATACATTTATAATAATATAATAATAATAATAATAATAATAATAATAATACTATAATAAGTTATTATTACAATCAATTATTAATTAATTAGTAAATTAAAATAACGAATAATATACTAGTAATATGATATAATTTGATTGTGGATATTACATGGTCCTGATTTTGTTGAACAAAATTGGAGAGAATTTTTTATTGTTTAATTATGAACTGATTAATTAATTAGTTCTTATTATCAAGTTACATTGATCATTAAATTATATTATATTATATAAATATAAGTTTAAAGTAATATAACAATAATATAATAAGTTACATATTTTATTTATATAGTTATCATCAACTGTTTATTATTATTATTATTAAAAAATAAATAATTACTGAAATAATAAATAAGTTCGAATATAAGAACATATCCTAGAAAATTTCCAAGTCCAATACAGAAAAATTTGCTGGAAAATTTATAGGAAAAATTCATGTTCGAACATAGAAAAATCTACAGTTCAAATACAGAAAAATTTGGTGAAAAATGTCCAATTCGAATACAGGAGTATCTGCTGGAAAATTTACAGGAAAATTTGCTGTTCGAATACAAAAAAATTTCCTGGAACATTTTCAATTGGAATACAGGAAAACTTACAATTCGAATATAGAAAAATTCGCTTTTAAAATTAACAGGAAAAATTCATGTTCGAATATAAGAAAATTTACTGTTCGAGTAGAGCAAAATTTGCTGTTCAAATACAAGAAAACGACCTGGAAAATTTCCAATTCGAATTCAGGAAAATTTCCAATTCAAATACATAAAAATTTACAGGAAAAATTCATGTTCGAATATAGGGAAATTTACATTTCAAATACAGGAAAATTTGTTGGAAAATTTTCAATTCAAATACAGGAAAATTTGCTGGAAAATTTATAGGAAATTTTCCTGTTCAAATGCAAGAAAATTTGCTGAAAAATTTACAGTTCGAATACAGGAAAATTTCCTTTAATCCATCCAATTTATTGCCTTTATTTCGAATAAGTCTTCAAGATATAAAAGATTTTTGAGAATCCGGAAAATTTTCGGTTTTATCAAGTATTAGTGCTTTTTAATTTCAATTCGAGAATTTTAAACTTTCAAAATATTTCTATTCAATTTTTTGTAAATTTTTAATGTTCCAATTTCAGTAGGAAAAAGTTTCACGAAATCGATGTATACAAATTTTGAAATTTCAATGGATGGAAAGCTAGAGAATGTTAAATTGACAAAAAATTTTTATTTATTATTTTTTATAATATATTAATAATATAAAAAAATTATATCATGGATATAACATAGTCGAGATTTCGTGAAACAAAATTAGAATAGAATGATCGAAAAAGTCTCTCGAAATTGTAAGAGGGGGAAGAGGGAGGTGGGGGGTTGATTTTGAATGTAAGGAGCTACCTACATCTGCGCTGTTTGTGACCAATAGTGTGTTGCGATTGCCTGCTGTCGCGTGGCACAGGTACACCTGTCTGCGAGAGCGATACTTATCCTGGCAAGACGAATCTGGAGGTATCGAACTGAGGGCGAAGGCTGTTGGTGAATGGTCAGCTGGCGCAGCTGCTGGAGATGAACGTGGGAAGCGAATTGTTGTTATCAAGAAGCAGCTTCTTTCACCAGATACATGTTATTAAAGTTGCCCATCAACTAATGCGAATTTTTTATTTTATTCATCGGAATATCAATGAATACATATTTAATAGAATGTATATTTTTTCCCCAGATACATGTCATTAATGTTAAGCATCAATTAATGGGAATTTGCATTTTATCGATGGGAATATCAATAAATGTATTTCATTATAAACATATTCACGGTTGAATATTTATTTCACATATATTAAATATATATATTATATAATGTATATTTATTTTAATAATAATAATAATAATTAATTAACATTGATTTAATTTAATAATTAGTTAATAATAAAATAAAACATTATGCATTATGATCACTATTCACTGTAATAACTTTGATTAGCTCATTAATGGACTGAGTAATTCATTTATAAATTTTTATCGCTTGCATTTTTTGCAAATACTCCGACAGTGTAATTGCTAATAATAAATAAAAATTTCCGAATTTTCCGTAAATATTTTCGTGAGTTGATAAGAAAGTCAGGCCAATTACACTGTCCTTTAATTTCTCACGCGACGCGTTGAATGAAAGTCGGATAAAAAAACCAAAACGAACCCATTGGCATCGGCAAAAATGAAGGAAAAGCAACAACATTGCGGCCGCGGAGGGGATAAAATTCACCACGTGACGCAAAGTCGCGTGTACTACAGCGGCAGCTGGACGCTTTAATTCTCCCGGTTTCACTCATTGCGCTCGCAGCTCTCTCAAACAGCACAACTTTACCTGCTTTTCGTTCGAGTTCCCAAACCCAAAAAGTGACGGCCAAATTTCGTATTCGACCCAGAAACAATCGAGAACGCAAAAAATGTGAAAATAAAACTTGGTGAAATCGGAAAATTTTTTCAAAAGTTCGGGAAAATGACCGGGCACAAGGATTTTCTCCGTGGAAATAGAATGGCGTTTTTCCTGGTTTTCGTTTCTACGATTTTGCTGTTTGAGGTGAGAAAATTTTGGGGGAAAATGGTAGGAAAATTTTTTAATGTGGAAATTGTTTTTTTGACGGTTTTTGCTTTCATTGAAAAAATTTTTTATACGAAAATTTTCACGTTCATCGGGAAATGGTTGAAAAATTTTTTCATGTGGAAATAATTTTTCCGAAGGTTTTTTCTTTCATTGAAAAAGTTTTTTAAGAGGATATCGTTTTTGTGGACGTTTTTTCTTTCGTTGAAAAAGTTTTTTACACTATAATTTTCGCGTTCATCGGGAAATGGTTGGAAAATTTTTTCAAAAGTTCGGGAAAATGACCGGGTTCAAAGATTTTCTCCGTGGAAATCGGATCGCGTTTTTCCTGGTTTTTTTTTTACGATTTTGCTGTTTGAGGTGAAAAAAGTTTTTTGGGAAAAATTCGGGTAAATTGGGAAATGGTTGGAAAATTTTTTCATGTGGAAATTATTTTTGTGGAGATTTTTTCTTTCATTGAAAAAGTTCTTTACACTCTATTTTCAACACTACAATTTTCACGTTCATCAGAAAATAAAAAACTTTTTACAATCAAATAATTTTTCCCTTCAGTTTTTTTCCTTCATTAAAAAAGTTTTTTACACGTTGGAAAGTTTGAAAGTTGTGATAACTGAAATTATAGCGAGAAATTTTATCTCTAAAAAGATGCATTATTCGGGCTCGGTTCAGAGTATAAGCGTTTGACCTAATTTCATTACTCGCGTAATCCTCCGGGATTCATTATAAAAAAAACGCTCGTTGGTTATTAAAAAATCATAACTGCCGTCGAGGTAGCAAAAAGTGTAACGAACGAAAGGGAAAAAATTCTGCACGCGTTTTTCGGGTTTTTGCGCGTTTCGCTGTGTCCCTAATTGCGCATGAATACGCGTCCAAAGCAGTTGCTTGAATCCCTCGTGACGAAATAGTAACCCCTGCATTTTCATACTTTTAAAATCAGAAGCAGGGAACAATCGTATTGTGATTTTTCATGTAAAAGAGGTTTTTTGGGCATGGACATGTTCAATCGAAATTTTTTGTAATTGTGGATTGAAATTTAGGTGATTTTTGGTGGTTGAATAAAAATAAAGGATTTTCAGAAATTTGGAGATTTTTGCTTACATTTCAAGATTTTGAGTATTTTTTATCTTTTTTCCTTATTTGTTTATTATTAGAATTATATTTTCCAGAATCCCAGGTTTTTTAAATTATCCAAAAAATACGCAGTTTTTAGAAATCAATAGATTTTTATTATTTTTGATAAGGGCTTTGCAGAAAAAATTTTCAGGAGGGGTTTTTCGAAAAAATATGTAATTTCTTCCGGATTTTATAATTTTAAAAATTTCGGGATATTGAAATTCTAAATCTTTCGGAGTCTAAAGTCACACATTTTTTATGTTCGTGTTTAATATGAAGGAATTCGATTTTTTTGGATTCTTTTTTCTAAAATTTTTGGTATTTGTGCAACTTGAAGGATTTTCTAATATTATTGTGAATTTTTATGCAAATTTCAGAAATTTTCGTATTGTATGTCATTTTTAAAATTTTATTCCATTTTCTCTTATTTTTCTAAATTGAAATTTTTCTGTAAATCTTTAAAAAATTATGATGTATAACGCAAAACTTCAAAAATTTGAAATTTTTTTATCTATTTTTCTAATTTTTTAAGTTTTTTTACATTTTCAATAATTTATATTATTCATTGGTATTTTTATGGACTTTAATCTGGACTTTTTTCTTTTAATTTTCGACAAAATGATATCTACGTTGTTTTTTGAGAATCAATAGATTTTTTTTTAAGTATTTTTAGGATTTTATCGCGTTTTCTAATATTTTTATACATCTATTTCAAGCTTTTTAGTTCATTTCAATTTTTCATCTCTTCAATTTTCTACGTCGAAACAATTTTTGTCGATATTTTTCGATATTTGTTGATATTTCATATTATTATCATATCCATATTACATCATAAAATAAATATATGATAATTAATAAATAATATTACTATACACATACTACATTCATAAGATACTAGTAATATTTAAAAATGTTTTTTATTTTCTCATATTTGCTGATATTTTTTACCGAATCTTTGATACTTTTGTAATGATTTTTTTAATAGTTTCCAAATTGTTTAATATTCAACATTCATTGATTTTTGATTTTATTATCGCATTTACATTAAAAAAAAATATTTTAATATATAATCATATATTTTCAATATTCATCAACACCAAACATTTACCAAAACTTTCCAATTAATTTTCGATTGCCCTGGCGGAAGGCACAAATCCCCAAAAATCCGTATTATGGATTTTTCGGGTTTTTTCGGGATTTTTCTCAGCACCGTAATTAAAGCGTCTGAATTTTG
>JAPYZL010197315.1:0-24339 GCA_030522825.1 Platygaster orseoliae | reverse complement strand
AGTTAGCAGAAAAGTCTGTAACTTTTTAACTAAAATAGCAACAAAATTATTTCTTGCGTAACTAATTAGCAACAAATTAGCGGCAAATTATGAACATTATCGCTAATTGATTTTCGTTCATTACACTGCTAACTTTATGCACATTCGGGCGTTACGAAGGTTACGAATGTCCCAAGTTGGGATTCGCATTTCTACTTATACAAACGTTTACAACCAAACGCAACGTACCTTTGATTTGCATGGAATTAAGGCAGCAATGACGAGCTTTTTTATTTTCTAAAATATTGCTGCCTTTTGCACTAAAAGACTAGACTCTCGTTACAACAAAACAAACTTTTTGTATGTCTTGCAAAATACTGAATAAAATAATTCCTGAGTTTTTTTCAGTACTTTTAACGAAGAAGCATGCAGACAAAATGTTTTATATCTTTGAATTGAATTTATCTTTTTTTTTATGTCTTGAAATACTTTATTTATAACATTTTTTAATTTGAAAGAAGTACTTTGTAACTTTTCATGGACCAAAATTGGAAATCATCGATTTTTTACTAGTTCTATTTTTGATGTTCAATTTACTGAAATTGATGTTTTGAAAATTCCCAATTTCAATAAAAATTAGTATTCATAGTGACTTCGGCTTGCTTATCAAAATTTAAAGTCATTGATGCCAACGCTTTTTAGTTTATTGGGAATCAATTTTTAAACTTCAATGTGCAACACTTCAATCAGTGTCGTGTCATGCCTTTCACGGTCAACGTGAAAGGCGCAATCGGTTGAATTGCATGGCCTGACTTATGATGCACAAGTTTCAGGCTCAATCCTAACCTCTGACATTTTTTGGAAATTTTTTTATCATTCCTTAGGCATAATTGCTTTTATTTTTAGAATTATTGATAAATGTTTAACTTTAAAATCGAATCTATAGGACGTTAATAAAGGTTATTCATATCGTTGTTTTGATCGATTATTTCGCTTTTTGATTTTGTTGGTTGTTTGATTGGAGTTTTTGTTGTGAATTTTGGCAATTTCACCTTGCCTGGCGATCCTGAACCAGTTAGTTATAGTAAGCATTGGGTTTTGTTAGATTTATTTTTCTGTGAAGTAATCGAGATAGATTTTTCGATCCCGTGGCGAAGGGACGAGAGACACATTCGTGAATTCTCCAAAAATCTCATTACAAAACAAAGGGCAAGGGATGAAAAAACACTCGTTTCCTCCCTTGGGCAAGTAAATGCCTGTTCTTGGCGCGTTAGCCCCGCGAGAAAACGAATGTGTAAAAAGTAACGACTCCGGTTATCTCGCTTCGAAATTACACTCCCCCGCGTCTGTTTCGCGCCAAGCTTTACGTAGCGCATTCTCGCTCTCTTTTTTTCTCCTCCGCATATTCTTCCCGTCTCTATTTATAAATCCCCGAACGTCAGGATGACGGATTGCCACTTCCTCCGAACATTTCTCGGGCATGATAAAACTGCGGGCGATGACGAGAGTGTCGCGAAAAGTGCGATGTAAGCATAGAGAAAACTCCGGATATCATAGCACGGAACCTTTCCAAAATAAACAACAAATATAATATATATAGTTGATGAATCTATAATCAGAGATCAGAAGTCGAATATCGAAAAAAAAAAAAAAAAAATAAATAATGAGGAAGTGCCATAAAAATTAGAAATTGTCTAATATATCTATAAATCTCATTTAAATGAAATTCCAAATGTTCTAACGATTCGTAAAAATGTTTATTTGAAATAAAATAATTTTAAAGTATTGAAGTGGAAGTTCCTTTAAATTTAGAAAATCTATAAATAGTAATTTGCTCTCGTCCAACTGCAATGATTTATGAATTGAAACTAATGAAATAATTGATGATTGGCGGAAAATGAATAATCAAGCAACGATGGTAACAGGATTTGAGTAATTAGGCTCTTTCAATCCAGACCCTTGGAGAAAAAGTCGTGTCACGTGTGGGCGCGCATCACGTCCCACGACCTTACGACGGCGACAAGCCGCGCATCACATCACCTACAAGGTGACTATCACTCTTCCCCACGTCCCAGCACGTCCCGTTTTTCCGAGAAAAATCGGAAAATCGGAATACTCACTGTTTAACGAATCTGGGAAAATGCGCAGAACATACAAAACAGAAATCGTTTCGCTGAAAAACCGATTTGGTTTGGATCAAGTAAACATTTGGGTTGTTTTTTGACCAACAAAATGTTTGGTTCATTAGAGATGTTGCACATGCATTAGATGATTAGTTATTTTTACTAATATATCGTTTAAAAAATTAGAAAATAAGTAGAATTATATTGAAAAACCAAAAAGTTGCTACTAATCATTTTAAAATCAATTATTTCGAGTTTATTTTTCGTGATTTTTAGATTTTTTTTCATCAAATTTCCTAAAAAATAAGAGTTGAAAACAAAAACCGGATAAAATTTAAAAAATAAATATTAATAATTCGTATGGATTCAGTTGATGGAAAATAGAATTTTCGAAATTATGAAAATGTGTGATTATGATATTTTGGATGAATTTCGTTAAAATCGACATTATGACAGTAAATAATCAATCATAATTTTATTTAATTATATGATTTGAATGATTTTTTTAAATTTAATGTCTTGATCACACTCTTTTTTTGAAGGAATATTGTTCGTTTGATTTTTTAATCATTAGTAAAAATTTGCTGTTTTTGAATGATCCGCATATTTTTCAGTAAAATTTTTATCTGAATTTTTTATATGATTAAAAGTTATACCTTTTTCAATAAATCATAATTACCTAAAAATGCAGCCTATTTATGTAGATTTACCATTTTATTCTAACAATGAAAAAAATTTGCAACTTTGAAAACTCTTCGTTCAAAATATATCAAGATCACGAGTCTTTTTCAATTCAAAAATTTCAATTGTCATTTGTCGAGTCTACATTTATAACTAATTTTCAATTCATTCATTTTAGCATTTTTTTCAACTCATTTACTTTGCGGGAAATTTAATGAAAAAATCTTCACTGAGGATTAATAAAATTAATAGTAAATAATACATAAAAAAAAAAAATAAAATCACGAATTTTTCCGATCTCAAAATTTCTATTTTTAATTTATCAAATCCATAGCCGTAAATATTTTATAATATTTTTTAAGACCCGAACAAATTTTGCTTCAGTTAAAGAAATTTAGGTTTCCGCTGTTTAAAGATTTGCTTGTGAGTCTAAAAACACCAAATCTGAAAAATCTAGAAAAGATTCCGGTCATTTTCAGTGATTTTACAGGGAACGTTGATAAAATTAGAGATTTTTCCTGATAAAGTTTGATTCTAAATCTAAATAACGCCAATTTACAAAAGTATCACTAAATATCACCGTCATTTTTTTCTATTTCCACATTTTCTTAGCAGGTGCCAGTAATTTCGCCAAAACATCATTTTCCTTTTGACAAGTTTCAGATTACACCCACTTATTTTTGGTATGTTCTCTATAGTTGGATACTTACTACATCTCCCATCTAACACGAAAAACTTGCAAGTTCTTAGTTTCTATTTCAGTAAAAGCTTGATCGAATATAAGTAGTAGATTAGCTAAGGGGGCTCATGTTTACTTGGAGGAAGGAGGGATACTCACATAGTGTCAAAAAGTCAGTTAATCTGAAGAACTTGAAGTTTATAGAACTAAGAAGAATTCTGCATACTACCAAAGAACCATATAAAAAAAATTTTGTAAAAGCTTTTTCTTTGTCCTCCAAATTAACGTAAGATCCCTATTGCTTTTTAATTTCAGCCAATATTCTGGAATGCTACTGTGATGGTTTTTGCGCGGATGATCGTCAAAATGGCACGTGCAAAACCAAACCCGGAGGCTACTGCTTCAGTGCCTTCGAAGAGATCTGGTTCCCTGAGATCGAGGCGTACGACCGAGTCTACTCCTACGGGTGCCTGCCCCCGGACGAGCCTGGTTTCATGCAGTGCAAGGGCTCGCAAGTACCCCATCTTGAGGGTAAGAGCATCGAATGTTGCAACGACCGCAGTCTTTGCAACTGGGACATCATACCCACGTACGAGACCTCGCCGACAGTCGACCCGGACCTCGTCGTCGTCATCCCCAACATACAACTCATCATCCTCGCGGTGGTTCTATCCACTGGCCTCGTTGCCTTCATCATCGCCATGATAGTCGTCTACCAACGATACAGAAACAAAGAACGCGGTCCTTGTTTGGTCACCCCAGATTTCATCGACAATAGCAGTGGTTCAGGTTCGGGTTTGCCGCTCCTGGTACAGAGGACCATCGCCAAACAGTTGACCATGTACCAGAGCATCGGGAAAGGTGAGTTGATTTTGTCTGATTTTGTCCCGACCTTGGCATGATCTTGGCCTGACATTGGCCCGACCTTGACTCAACTTTGACCTTAAGAAGATCTCAAGGGGATCTTAAGATCTTCTTAAATTTTCTTAGATATCTTAATTTTTTTCATTCATAACATTTGAATGATTGTTTGGTTTTTTTTTAAGTTTCACTTCTCACACAAAGTCTTAAGCTTGTAAGTTTTTTTTTTATTTAAATTCGAACATTCGAAATTATAATGTTGATTTCCGTGGTTGCCCCAGGTCGTTACGGCGAAGTCAAGTTGGCGAAATGGCGTGGTGAAAAGGTCGCGGTGAAGACGTTCGCTACGACGGAGGAAGCTTCCTGGTTCAGGGAGACGGAAATTTACCAAACTGTGCTCATGAGGCACGACAACATTTTGGGCTTCATCGCTGCTGACATTAAAGGTGGCGCCTGGACGCAAATGCTTCTGATCACGGATTATCACGAAAGGGGCTCCCTTCACGATTATTTGCAAAACACAGTGCTCGACAAACAGGCACTTTTGGCCATTTGCTCATCCATTGCCTCAGGCATCGCCCATTTGCACACGGAAATTTTTGGTACCCGGGGGAAACCCGCGATCGCCCACCGGGATATCAAATCCAAAAACATTTTGGTCAAGAGGAACGGGGATTGTGCCATCGCGGATTTTGGATTGGCTGTGCGGTTTTTAAGGTATGTATTTTAGAGATTTTTTTGGTTTAAAAATGGATTAAAATAAATTTGGACATCCAAAAAAGCGTAATGATCTTATAGGAATAAATGAAAACTTGATAATAATGGAGAGTTATTTTTTAGTGATACCGGGGAAATCGACATTGCACCAAATACTCGGGTGGGAACCCGGAGATACATGGCGCCCGAGGTTTTGGATGATACATTCAATGTGGCCATGTTCGAGTCCTTCAAAATGGCTGACATTTATGCGGTAGGACTCGTCCTGTGGGAGGTTTGCAGAAGGTGCGTCAGCAGCGGCGGTAAAGTCACGTCCGCGGAGCCGTACGCCCCACCCTACCACGACGTCGTCGTAATGGATCCTAGTTTTGAAGACATGCGTCAGGTGGTTTGCGTCAAGGAACTGAGGCCTACTTTTCCAGAACGATGGGAACGCGATCCCGTGAGTTGTGACATTTTTTTTTAAAAAGGGAAAAACCTCTTCCAAAATTTAAAGACGAGAAAAATATCAGTAAAAAGAAATATCAATAAGTATCAGTAAGGTTTTGGTGTTACTGATAGTAAACTATCAAAAATTACTTTCGACAATAATAATTTTTTTTAATCGCTTTATATTTGCCTCAAGATTAATATTAGACAATTGACATTTTTCATCAATTTTTTTTATTGCTGATATCGTTAGTTTATTAAAAAATATCAGACATATATTTTTCCTTTTTGTCATGACTCAAAAATTGACGGAAACACATCGTTTTGAAAAGTACAACGAAGTGACGTCATTCTCACTATATGACATCATTTGCATGCTCAGTATATCTATATACACGAAATTAAATATTCACATATCTTCTAAAATAATCATTTTTTAAAGAAACAAAAGAATACGTATTGATTTTTTTCGAAAATATAATTAATATAAAATATAAATCAGCAGTAAATGTTACTTTTTTTCATCTAACTGTGCTCTTTTGAAAATTCCCAATGTGCACTTCTAAATTAGAAAAAATTCAATCAATCACACATACTGTTTTTGCTTCAATAAAGTGGACTGTAGATGTTGCCGCAGGGAAATGGCGGAGAAAACACAAGACGGAAATTTTCTTGACTTTACATGATTTATTTTACTGGGGGAGGAGCTTTTACAAAACGACACGTCCGACGCTGACGGAATCTTGAAACGCAGTGACGAATATAAAACAAAATCGTCAACGCGGCAAATGCGCCGACTCGTGGCAAGATGCTAGCTCCATCTCAGGTGGCGCGAACATGATTGAATTTTAAAAGACGCCGCGTATACACATACATTATTTTTTATGTCTAAAATTATACAAATATTCTTCAGTTATCTAAATAAAAAATTTTTCAAACAATGCATGTACATTAAATTATACGAATATGTAAAATAAAAAATTTGACATCAAAGAATCCCAGGTTTCAGTTAAAAATGTTACTATTCTTCTAATTACATTTTTTTTCACTTAATGATACATTCTTTATATTCAATTTTTGTACTTAACTGTGCCCTTATTCTCTATGTGCACTTCTGAATAAAAAAATATTCAATCATATAATTATTATCTTTCATAAATAGAAATTAGAAAAATATTCTTCAGTTTTATAAACAAAACTTTTTTTTTATACAAAGCATGGATATATCTGTAATGTCTGTAAAATACGAAAATAAAAATAAGTAATATTCTCTACTGTAGCCATGAATTTTTTGATGTTCATTTTTTTATTTTACACCCATTACTGTTCATTTATTACCATTAAACATCAATGAATTTTTTCATTACACTGCTCTAAAGTAATGGTGAGAAAACTTATTGATATTTACTGATATTTATCAGTAAGAAACCTCAATCTACTGATTGTTATCAATAAGGATTTTTACTGACATATCCCATCCCTGCCAAAATTCATAAAATATCAATTATTTTAGTAAATTTGTCACTAAACTTTAAACTTAACATCCAAATCTTGATCTATATGTTTTCTTTTCAAAGTTTCATTCGTTTCATAAACATTAAAGTAAACAAAAAATTTGAAACTACTCCTAATCATGTGTCCGATATTCCAAAAATTTAAAAATAAAATAAAACAGAAAAATTATTTGCATTGTTATTTTTCATAGCTAGTGTAATTAAGAACTTTTAATATTTAATTATTTAACAAATATAATCTAATAATATCAATTTTTTTCGTTTTTATTTATCGCATCAATGCTTAGAACTTCAAGCACATTTGCAATCAAAATTTTTACTACGAAATTAGAGATTCGATAGCTTTAACTTCCAGATTTCAATAGTTGAGTGAATATTTTTATTACAATCGAAAGTTGAAAGTATTGGTGTTTAAATGGTTGAAACTTTGAGGGAAAGCAGACATTGATTTCGAACTTTTATTATTCAACTTGAAAAAGATGAACAAAATAGTACGTCCACATCAGAAACATTTCTTACCTTCTAATTTACATTCTGTGAATGGTGTTAATTCTAAATAGTAAATTTCTTAAATAACACATTATCGAAATTATAAATAACTAAAAGTATTGAACCGAAAGAACAGTAAAAATGTATTTTAAAATCTAAAGCGTGCAATGTTTTGAACTTTTACAATATTAGTTATTTAAGATTAATTTTAAAAATAAAAAACTAAATTACAATCTTCGTTCAGCGAACAATTAGAGAAGTAGATATTAAATAATATAAAGAGCGTAAAAAATGAACTAGGGACATTTCAAAAATTCAATTTTTTAAACTTTTCAATTTGAGTATATTTCAATTAATTTTGCAAAAGGCGAAATCGCAAATTTAACTTATCAATGGGCGGACTTTTTGATTTTCATGGTAAAAATCAAAATGCGAAAGAAATTCAAATATTACACTCAAAAATCTGACAGAATAATATTTTAAACTTTCAAGTTATAATGATTCTCTGTAAATTTTCAATTTAGAAATTCAGTATAAAAAGTTACAAAAATTTTAAATGTAAATCATATAAACAATAACATCTGTAGATTAATTTATTGCTTGTAATTCAAAATACAAAAAATTAAATATCTCAAAATTCAAAATTCTATTGATTCAATATAATTGGGAAGTTGCATGGGAAGAAAATAAAATTTGGCCACATTATTTTCAAAAAAAAAAAATCGATACGTATTTTTTGTTTCTTTGAAAAATTATTATTTTAAAAGGTATGTGAATTTTGAATTTTGTACACACAGATGTACTGAGCATGCAAATGATGTCACTTTGTTATACTTTTTAAAACGATGTGTTTTAGTCAATTTTAGAGATATAACAAAAAGAAAAAATACGTGTCTGACATTTTTTGATAAACTAACAATATATATCAGCAATGAAACAATTTTTATGCATCTTCCCAATTTTATAAACTATAAAATTAATTTCTCATTTCTAATTTCAAAAAGCGAATTTCTCGAGCAAATTGCTAATGTAGAACTTTCCCAAATAATACTATGAATTTTTTTCTTTTTTTATAGACGCTGCATGCTCTCAGCAAAATCATGACAGAATGTTGGCACAAAATGCCGGCCGTTCGCTTGACTGCGTTGCGTGTGAAGAAAACGATAGCTAAATTGAACACCAACAGTGCTATAAAAATAGTATAGATCCCCAAAAATAACAAATGGAGAGATTTTTTTGGTTAACTCAGTCTCGCTTCAGGTGAATCGCTCCCAGCCAATAAACGCTCAACGACAATTTTTCCTTGGTCCTAAAATAATGAGCCAAATGATTCTGCTTGACATCGTAACTTAGAGATATACTCTCTCAAGGTTTTCTAAAATGAGGTTTCAGGGACTTGTAAGGATTACTCGAGTATTACGTAACTCGCTTTTTTTTTGTAAGAACTTCCCCTCCACTTTGGCTGCTTTGATTCTGAATTTAAGAATTTTTTCGATTTTTTAAGAAGGAGAAAAAACTGTATTTTTACATTTAACAATGTATTTTTTTCATAATCAACTAAGTAATAGAGTTACGTTTTACTTTAGTGCCTCCAGGACTGAGAAAAAAATTGTCAATCAAGTTTGTAAATACGTATACTTTTCATGTAAATATTTACGAATGCAGACTGCAGCTTGAAGACTGAAAACCTCGGCGTCAGATTTTTCGCGTCGATTATTGTACATAGAAAATCATTGTAAATAGCTTCGATTCGCTGATTTGTACATATAAATATACATAGATTTTTTTTCAGAAAGGATTTTTATGAAGTTGCATTTGCATGAATCTCGAAATGGTACGAAGATTCAGGGCGTTGAAAATAAAATTGAAGTTGATTTTCATGGAACTGGAAACTAGATTTTAAATTTTCTGTTTTATGTGTTTGATTTTGATGAAAATATGAAAAGAAAGAATTGACATTTTTGCAAAATATGAATTCTTTGAATATTTTCAAATTATTGCAACTTGATCCTGTAACGATTTATACGGTACATTAAAATTTTTTAACAATTTATGTTTATTTGCAATGACAATCGACTTACTTAATTTTGCAGCTAGCGTTTTCAATCGTATTTTCCAGGGGCGTACGCAGGTGGGGGTTTTGGAGGTTCAACCCCCCCCCCCCCCGAAAGTTAGAAAAATTGTGCATTTTTTTAGGTCTTTCAAAAATCGTTCTCAGAAGTGAAAATTGAATTCAACAAACCCCCCCCCCCCCAAAAAAAAAAAAATTTTCTGCGTACGCGCCTGGTATTTTCCAATAAAATTCCTAACCGATATTTTAGATGGATAAAATTTATACTACATTTTTGTCATCGAAAAAAAAGTTTGTTTTACTTTTTTCATGAATCTCAATTCAACTACCTCCAAGCTCAATTCAGTTTCACACAGAAACCAGTCTTATTGTACTTCTTATTTCGTCCGATTGTTTTTAAAAATACCGTCAGCAATTTTCAGCTACTAAAGTCAATATCCTTTATTACATAGAATTTTTTTTTAAAAATTACATAAGTCGACAAAATCTGCCTACCACATTTTTGGATAATGAATATTGTTGTTTTTTATTAATACAATAATGAAACATTTTTCAGGATAGGAACTCAGGCTTGTGTTCCACATTGCCTTGAAATATTCTAGAAAGTTCAGTCAGTGGAGTAAAAAACTATAAAGTTAAACAACTTTGTAGGTTTGTACTCTGCGTACTGTGTAGTCAAATCTCAATAGTCAGCGTCGATAATATCGACGATAGTTGAACTCGCTCCTGCACTGCCGTGGGACGCGACTTAAAAACGCCTGAAAGTATTTTAATCGTAGGCGACGGTCGTGGAAAAAGTCACCAGCGTCGTTAGCGTTGCCATGAATTATCATTTTCACGCAGAGAAAAAACTCGAGCTTGAATGGCACATACTAATTTCGATTTCAGGATATTTTTGAGTATGAGATTTGATGTGAATTAATGCCAAAATTCGTGCATCTAAAGCAGATGAGTGAATTTGCTTTTATAGTATGAATTTGGAACTCTAAATGCAAGATTTATTTTCAGTTTTTCATTCAACTGCAAAAAGATGAAAAGGCTTTGTGCTATCCTAGTTGAAGTTTTCTCTTTGCGTCATTTTTGGTACGTTATATTATAGTCTGTGAATTGTGAACCGATAGCTTTATAAGCTTCCAATGTTTATAGCGGTGTATGAAATTTCGCTTATTTTTCTACACGAAATTAAACTGATTTTAGATTAGCTTTGTAAATGAGTTGCGTTGATTTTAGTGGACATGTATTTTGTAAACATTTTTTTTTTTATGAACTTCGAAATTCATGTTAAGTTTGAAGTGATGAAATAAAATGAATGAAATCATGAAATTTAACTTAATTTAAAGTTAAAATTCAAATTTTTTCAGGTTTGAAGCATTCGAGTTCAAAAACTTTTAGATTTTTAGATAATTGATAGAAAAAATTGATGTTATTACTAAACAAATTTTTGATTTCCACAGAATTGTTTACAAAAACGCATTGTATTTTTATAAATTTTCATAAACTTCAATCGCACAACATGTAAATAATGCCTTCTGAGTTGTAACTGTGCATAGAAATGTATAGATGATAACTGAGGATACAGTTCATCAGTGGACTGCGATGATTTTATGAAATTTTAATTTTTAATGGTTATTAAAATGTACCGTTTTCTACAAAAAACAGTGTTTTCATTTCTTGTACCTTGCCTTGAATAATAAAATCAATCAAATGAATAAATTGTATAATTTTATCTATTTTACAAAAAATTATTCCAATAATAATTATTATAAAATATTTATTTTTCAGTAATTTAATCTTTTTTACAAATTATATTTTTTAATTTACAAAATTAATATTCAAGTTTAAGTTATTATAATTGAAAGAATTACGTACCTAGTTTATTGTATTTTTTTATCATCAGTTTATAATTCTTACTTCAAAGTTTACAATTTTTCCAAAAAAAAAAAAAAGAATTTAATTTTATAACACTGCACGATCGGATACAGAATTACTTTTTTTATATTATGTACATACAAGCCGCATTACATATCCCAATTTCAAAATTTACCGCCAAAACAAAATGGCTTCCATTGTTACCAGAAAATTATATTTCATTAAAAACTCAATTCAATAAAATTTATTTACCCGAAACGTTTCACAGGGTTATTGTTAATTCTTATGTATTCTAAGATTTTCTCGACTTATCAAGTAAAATTAAAAATTTATCACACAAAAAAAAAATGCATCGTCACGCACATACCACTGTTGCCAACCCTGAAAAAACATTATTATTTATCGCTGAAAAAAAGAAAAAAAAGTATTTTCAACGTCTCAAATAAACCCCTTGTAATTATCTGACTTTTTATATTCTAATTTCAAGTATTTCCCAGCACTTGAATAAGAGTAAATTTTTAAAAAATTTACAACTTTTGCGGCAATATTCTAAGGTTGGCAACACTAGAGACGCTACCGTGGCGCTTGGTCCGCCATTTTTTTTTCGTCCGATTCGTCTGTTTCCTTTACAGAGTGCTGTTGCGCTGTTTTATACCGCGTGTTATTTTACCGGAAAACTTACGTGGTAAGTGTGAAAACGCGTAAAAAACTTTCGTTCACGCTCGCGAGAAAAAAAACCGAATATTTGAGAACCTTTAATTCGTACGTGACAAACGCGAGTCGCCGAAATCGTGAGTTTCTGTGGTCGCCATTGGCCATTACGTGCTACCTCGCTTGTCAAACCCGTTTCCTTCCATACTTTTTAACGACGCGCAATATTTGCCTTTTCCCGATTGTGCAACTTGCGTTTTCAAAGGAATTTAACGACGTTAACATTCTGATTATACCAACAGATTCAGCCGAGTAGGATTAGTTTTTTTTTTCTCACGTTATACGTAGATAACTATTATTTTGATATTGATTTACGTTGGGCAGGTTTTTTTTCCCCCTCGGTAGTACATTAGTTTCTCGGGGAAGAAAAAATGTCAACAGAGATTAAAGTAAGTTCAGGTTGGAAACCGTGACAATTTTTGAGGTGAGTTTGTTTAGAAGAGTTTGGCGTTACAGATTGAAAAAGACGCAAAAATGCCAGGATTCAGCAGTGTGGGGACGTTCAAGATTTTCATCGGCAATCTGGCTGACAAAACTACCAACTCCGACATCACACCTTTGTTTGAAAAATACGGAAAAGTCGTCGAGTGTGGAGTTGTCAAGAATTATGGATTTATTGTGAGTTTATTGCAAAAATATAACCTATTATTTATAATCCAATTATAAAAAATATATTTGACAATTATATTGTCAATGCAAGTATGAACAGGTATATTATATAGGGTGTCCCATTAATCACTGATTATTTTCGATCCCTTACAGATTTTCATGACAATTTTTCCTTTGCATTCTAAAAATATTATTAATGATTATCATAATTATTTAACAACGTTCATTGCTATCAGAATAAATATTTCTGCCTGTGTAGAGAATATATTTACGTATAATTCATGTTCAGTTTAAATTATGAACAAAGAATAGAAATAAAGAATCCCACATTAGAAAATTATATAATTATAACATTCATTATTAAAAAAAAATCACTTAATAGAGATTTTTAATATTCTTGCACCAATTGGCAATATATAATTTCTTGTATAGAATTAAAAAAAAAAGTTTTATTCTTTTTCTATGCTCCAATTTATATATTATAAAATAATGATTAATATTCTTTTTCTAAAAAAAATTAAACAAATGCTTTGTATTATTTATCATATAGGACACAATTTTTGTATTATTCATATATGAGCAGTTGAGGGCAAAAGACAAACTAGTGAGAGACAGATACAGTGGCAACCATGATACAAAAATACCAGGTATGTTCTTGCAATCAAGTTACTTCCAAAATGCCGCCATCTTGGGAATATGCACCAATCAAGTTTGAAATCAATTCATAACTATGGCGGTATTTTGGAAGGCGCAAAAAAATCACATTTTCGTCCACCTGAAGAACATACCTAGTATTCTTTATATCATGGTGGCAACTCTGTTTTCTGTCTCTTACTAGTTTGTCTTTTACTCTGAAGCGCTAATATATCTGTATTAATAATGAATATAAGATAAGAATTATCTAGAGAATTCAAGTATATTAAAGATTGTGTATTTGTAACTCATTTTTATAGAACATCGAATCTTATCAAAATTCTTTTAAAATTTGTTTTATGACAAATATTACTTTTTTTTTTATCGTTTCTGTAAAATGTGCAGGTATTCATAATTTTTAGAATGTTCGATTTGGTTTTTTTTTTTGCATGAGAAAATGATAAAAAACGTTTTCAAAATCCATTTGATAATTGCTATCCATATGTTAATAAATAACTTCTGTAGAATCTGTAATTTCTTTATAATGAATATCGAACTGTACTGATCAGGCCCGTACAAATGCCGTAGTTCCCGATTCACACTGTTACCGCACTGTGGGTCACTGTGTAGAGAGCCACTTTTCTTGGGGTAACATCAGTGGCGCCCACAGGACAGAGGTGTAACAGCGTGAATCGTGTTTTATACTGAAAGTATAGGCAGTTGCACGGGCCTGGTACTGATAATAAATACAGAATACAGAACTTTTAGTTTTACATGAAAGTTTTACACAGATTAGAAAGTTATGTGATTGTAATTATTCTTTTCAAGAAAAATCCTGTTTTAAGGTGGTCTCCTTATCCAGAACCAAAAAAAAGTACTGTTCCCTAATTTTTTTTTCAGCAGAAAATAAAAACGCAGGACAACGATTTTTCGTGTATTTTTAGTTACACATCTAAACTTTGAAAAACAGCCTTTTTTATTTAAAAACAACAGAAAATTATTGAGTTATCGAAGTTTTCTCGAAACCACATTTTTCAAAATTGCGTGCACGATTATAAAAGAACCATTTAAGCTATTACTGTAAACTTTTTTTTTATTTTTAGATAATTAAAATGCGCATATAGTGAACTTCTAATTTACAAAATACAACACTTATTTTAATTATATATAATGCATTTTAAACAACTAAAAAGGCGAAAAATTCGATTTTTTTGAAAATTGGCCCAAAACATCAATTAAAAAAAATTTTTTCACAATTTTTAAGGTTCACTATAAGCGCATGACTCTTCTGATTAAAAAAATATATTATATGTGTGTTTTAAATGAAAACTTTGGATAATATCGTGCACGCAAAATTCACTTGTCCGTGGCGAGACGCTGCGTGAGGTGTTCAATTACTCCGAAATTTTTCGCTGTTTTCAAACAAAAAAAATTGTTTTTTAAAGTTTAGTTGTGTAACTAAAAATATACGAAAAATCGTTGTCCTGCGTTTTTTATTTTCTGCTTCAAAAAAAATTAGGAAAAATACCTTTTTTCTTGGTTCTGGATAAGGAGACCCCCTTTATAAAGCTACCATATGTATTTTGTTACTCAAATGACCTCAAACCATTTCCCTACAGTGGTCAAAGTATGGACATTTTTTTTCTTATAAATTTAATTTTTACAGTTTTTTGCTAAAAATATCACTTCTTTTTTTTTTTATATCAGTTTTTTTTTCAAATTTACTGATATTTATGATTTCTGTAATATTAGTTTGGTTATTTTTCCTTGCATGAAAAAACAAAAAAAATCATTAAAATTAGCTATTACTGTGCAATGTAAAATTTATATACTGCAGTATTATTTAGCAAGGTACAAAAAATTTGATACATACATCAAGGCGATTTGAGCACTGTTGAGTTGCAAAAAGATACATGGAATTAGAGAAAAATGAAGTTATTACTTTGTGTTTCTTTCATTCTTTTCATTTTATCTTTTTGAATTTAAAATGTTCTAAATCATCTATTTTTACATTCATGAAAAAATAACAATCAATAATATAGCTAGTTTTTTTTTGCATAATCTATATTTTTTATATATGAAACGATTATTTCTATGAAACATCCTGATATGAAAAATTTTACCACTAAAAATTACTGATTTTTTTTTTTAGCATATGGAAAACGAGGAATCTGGCAGGAACGCCATTCAAAATTTGAACGGCTACCTCCTCCACGGCCAGCCCATTAAATGCGAGGCTGCGAAAAGTCGAAAAGGTCCCAATACCCCAACCATGAAAATTTTTGTTGGCAACCTCACCGACAACACAAAAGCACCGCAAGTTCGTGAACTTTTCGCGAAATTCGGCACTGTAGTCGAATGCGACATTGTGCGAAATTATGGCTTTGTTCACTTGGAGGCTACTGGTGACATGAACGACGCCATAAAGGAACTTAATGGACAAATGGTGGACGGACAGCCAATGAAGGTCCAGATTTCGACGAGTCGTGTTAGGCAAAGGCCGGGAATGGGTGATCCTGAGCAATGCTACAGGTTGGGAACTATGAGTTTGCAAAAACATTATTTACTTCATTTGGTAATGACAATAATCAAAGGATGTATCCATTTTTCTTTGAATAATTTGGTAATTTTCAAAAAGAACAGTTTATTTTAAAGAGTCGTATATATTATTTTATGAGTAATAGTTTTTTTTTTTAAGTGTTTAGGGGCCTATATTCAATGAAATTTTGATCGACTAATTAGGATTTCCATATACTTGTTTATATTGGTTGTTGTTTCATTGTAAGTTTTCTAAAAGAATAATTATTTTGACGTATGTTTCAATTATTATGATTCTTTTTGCAGGTGTGGTCGTGGCGGTCACTGGTCCAAGGAGTGTCCTAAGGGTGGCATGGGAGGTGGTCCTGACAGAAATGGATTCAGGGACAGAATGTTCGCGCGCGACCCTTACCCCCCTCCACCTCCACCTCCTTTCCTTCGCGATAGGATCATGGGAGGATCGAGATTTGCTGTAATTAATTTATTTGCTAATTTTTACTCTTTGCAACGTATGTGTTGTGATAAAAAACAATTTTTATTTATTACAGGACTATGACAGCTATTATGAACGAAGAGGATTCGACGATACCAGGGATTTGTATGAAAGAAGATTCACAGGCATGACAGGTATATTTAAAGTCTTTTAATATCCTCATTTTTTTGCAAATACTGATGAGCTGACTAAAAAAAAAATTTCTTTAAATACTTGTAAGTTCCAAAAGTTTGTATTCAGAAAATTACTAAAATTCTTTCACTGTGTGTATTTGAAATAATTACATAAATAATTCAGGAAAACATGAAAAATATGTATATAGTGTTGCAAATAAAAGATTTTTGATACAAAATAGAATAAAATCAGAAAAGTACAAAAAAAAACTTTCTAATGTATTTTTATAATTAAAACATTTTTTTCACTATACTTGAATTTTTTAACATTTAGAGTGACACAATTAAAATCCAAAAATTACACTTAACGTGCCAGGAACATTTTTAAGTATGTTTTCTTATTTGGTCGTGTTATTTTGTGTCCTAGAATTTGACAATATCGATTTAGAAACATTTTACTTCAGAATATCAGTCTTTCGACTTGAAATTTATCAATTCAATTTCTTGTTTCAAATTATTCATTGAACATAATACAAATGTTTTTACTGTTTCTTGCAAATAAATAAATTTTTCCTTTTTTCATGTCTATAAAAACGGTTCATTTGTTTACTCGTAGGTTACTCATCATCAGGAATGGGATCTATGAGAGACTCTGGATTTTCGCGTAGTTCGGCAGCAGCTGATTACGGTATGTTCAGTCGACGATCCCCACCTCCGAGTGGCAACTCATCCAGATTCAGGTAAGTTAAAACAAGTTTTGTTTTTTTAGAACTTGACTCGGTGAACATGTTTTTTCTAAAAGTAAAAGAAGTAAACAATAGTTAAAGCAAAATTTATAAAAATGCGAAAAGATGCAATTAATCTTTATTGTCACATTTCATCATTTTAACAAAAATAATTTATTAAGGATTTTTACTTCGAAGAAAAAGAACTGAAGAATCAGAAAACTCTGGAATTTGTATTTTATGTCAACTTCTGTATGCTTGATAATGTAAACAAAATTATAAACATGAAAGAATTAATAAAAGAATCAAACCATTCTTAAAATTGAATTACTTTTGTGATATGGGAATATGAAATTAATGCAATTATTGTGTTCAGGTTTTTTACTTTCCAATTTTAAGTTACAGCTACAAAAATTTCAAAAACACTAATTTCTATTTCTAAATTTCAAAGTATTAAAATTTGAAGTCATAAGTACAAAGATGGAAAAATTCGATAAATAATGTGAACAATGTCAACAAATCTCTTGTGAATGTTTTCAATAATTTATTATTTCAAAAATTTTAAGTCTCAGAAACAAAATTCATAAGGTCTTTTATAGTTATTTATGTTGATAAAATGTTGCATTTCATATCCTATGTTATAAAAAATTCATAGATGAAAAAGAAAAGTAGTTCACAAAGTCAAGTTTTAGTTATTAGATTTTTGTATTTATTTTGTCATTGTCATGTAGTAGGACCATGTACGAGGACTTCAGTCGAGACTCATTCGACGAGCGTAGGTAAGTGATAAAAATCTTTTTCCACTACTTGGATGGAGTATGATGAAGTAACAACTTTACTCAGTCCTTCCATATTTTTGCTCTCCAACATTAGTGCTAGAGATGAAAATTTAATATTAATCAACAGTTGTTGATATTGAATTTTTTCTCGGTATGAAATTCGATATTAATTTTGAATTAAATGAATAATTCACATTTACAAAAAAAGGGCATTTTTTCAATAACTTAAATAGTACTTTTCAAGAATGCGATGATTTCATTTTATTATAAGCAAAATATCGATAATACGTTTCAATTAACAAACAGTAAGTACTGGAATATAATTGTTATAAAGTTAGTATATACAAGTAAAAATTGCTGGTATTTTTCTTTCCTTAGTGTCAAAATGGTATGGGTATGGAAACTAAATTGTACTCATGATATATTTAAAAAAATTTTCATTTTATAAATATTTTTTTCAAATAACTTAAATTTTTGTACAAATTGCAATGTCTTTAAATTCTCGAACGAAAATGCAACAAATTGAGTTTAATGGTAAGGGCAAAATTTCTGAAACCAAAATAGCGGATTTGTAAGTTGACAGCATATGTGAGTAATTAATATTTTTGCCATGTACATTAACAGCGATATCAGCATGGCATCACAAAGATATCACAGTTATTGTAATTGGCAAAAATATGAATTACACACGCGTGCTTCTAACTTCAAAATCTGCCACTCACTCATATTTATTTGCTAAACTCTAGCCACTAATGCGGAGAGTCAAAAAATATAACTGTCATGTCAGAACGCTTGCCAACATAGAACGGATAATCGACGGTCCGCTCTATTTATCCGTTTTACGTTGAACATGAAAAAAAAAAAATTCGGTATGAGGTTTGACTTTGAAAAAAAAAAACTTCGTAAAAAGTAAAACATGGCCGCATGAAACACTCTTGCGAGAGATGAAATTGTGGCCAATCGTCTATGTGCATGTATTGAGAGAGAAAAGAGCAAAGAAAAATCCGTGTCTGCATCGTGTACTCGGTGGGCTCGAAATAACTGACGTGTTGCAAATATTTGATTCACCAGACCGGGAATACGAGGGCCATCTCCGTCGTGCCGGTACACACCATACTAAATCGCCGTCGCGTCCGGATTCGGATCGGTCTGTCTCGGTTTCTGCGCGTCGGTCTGTCTCTGTCGCTCGCAGAAAGCCTCGGAACCGAGATACTCTTGGCCGCCTACCCAATCTACACCCGCGAAGAACCTCTATCCTGTTTAATCTGTTTTATTCTGAAAACACTATTCGAGAATGATTTAAACAAACGGAAAAGAAGCGCGAAAGGAAAAAAAATCACGATGTCGAAGAAGGATACTTTTTTTGTTTGTTTTCTAGAGAAAGTCTCGGATTGTCGTTTTTATTTTTCAATTTTTTTCGCGTCCCGTAATTAGGATTTCATGAGTTGTCGGGGTGTCTGGCAGTATGAAAAGAAGAGAGTAAACAAATTTTTTGCAGGAATAGATGAGATTTTTCTAGCATTTTTTAGGGTTTTTTTTTTTTTTTTTTTTTTTTTTTTTTTTTTTTTTTTTATTTTTTTTTTTTTTTTTTTTTTTTGTTTTTTTTGTTTGTGTTTTTTTTTTTTATGTTTTTTTTTTTTTTTTTTTTGGTTTTTTTTGGGTTTTTTTTTTTTTTTTTTTTTTGTCAGAAAGTTGGAATTTATAAGCTTTTGAGAATTTAATTTTTGAAGATAATTTATATTGCTTTATTAACGATTGGTTTTCTTAGCATTTTTGGGCTATTTCATACAACTTTTATTTTGGAAGTTAATCACTTTTGAAGCAATTGCTAATCTGAAAAATTTAGACTTGAGCAAACTCGGTTGAAATGACTTCTCGACTCGAAGCTTTTCCCTTTTTTAGTCAGAAATTAAAACAAAAACGAAAGGAAACTTTATTCTCATCTAGTTGTTAATTGCATATGTTGTAACTACAGAATCACGATTTCCATGTTAAAGAGGTAGATGTACAAATTATTTTATCACTGGACACCCCGATTTGAACATTTTCCTTTTGGTCATTTCGGATATCAGAATATTAGTTTTAAAAAACTATTGACTTAGTTCGTCATTGTCGTCTTGAGAAAGCGTATTTAATAAGATACATATAATTGTTCGATTAGCCATAGCTTGCTTTGTATTCTCGCGATAGTCGTCTTTCACTTTTTCATAAAATTTACAAGCCTCCCAGTAATCGCAAGTAGAGGCTCTTTATAAAAAAACTCATAACACATATATGTGCAGTATATTGCTAATAAAAAACAATATTCAATTATGTCACGTAACATAGCAATTTTAATGGCTCCCTTTTCACCCACCCCCCCCCTCCCTCCTACCGGGAAGTTGCGATTTTCACGAAATTGACTGGCTTTCCACCATCGCCCGTGGCCCTTCTCTGCGCGAACCGCGAGATCGTCTCTTCGGTCTTTCCATCCCAACCCCGCACCCCCTGTATCTTAAATTTTTAGAAAAATACAAAAAAAAAATTAAAGAAAGAAAAACTAACACACGGGCATCATTTTCTGAACATTAGCTTATCAATCGAATCGTCAAACCTTTCGTGCAACGGAAAACGCGCATCTGATTCGCTTTCCCATAAGGCTCATTTTCCCATGTAACCTTGAAGGAAAGTGGACCTTATGAATACGACGCGGTATTTGCGTTACACTTCGCGAGTAGTTTACGCAATGTTCACATGTGTTGTCTTTTGAACTGTCAATAAAGGAACTTTAAGTCAACAAACAGTGGTTTCCTTCGGTCCTTCAATCTTTGCCTTCGGATTTTCCGGTTCAGTCTCTTGGCTTTCTTTTCGTTCTTACGCGGTCCCTATCCCTTTTTTTTCTATCGATGGTATATGGTCGAACGGTCGTGGTGTTCAAAGTTGGTAATTATTGCTGTAAAATATGGGGTTCCTGAGTCTATTTTCAATTATTGAATCGTATTTTTAGATTTTTGGAAAGTGTAATCAATTAAAAAACGTTTGTAGAAGAGGAAAAAAATGTCAAACGGGAGCTTAATTGATTTCATTTATTATCTTATTATATTCTGTAAAATTATGACTTCTTGGGGGGGCAAGAGGTTTTCCATTTTGTGACTAACTTTTGTGAAATTTTGATTAGTTAACTTAATGATAGGAATCCCATGGATATTTTACAGTAATTGTTAACCGCTGTAATGTTTGCATATGCAAGCATGACCAGATTTTTTTTTCCTGCGAAAATGTCGCGCGGATAATTTGTAACGTAATCCGATAAAGTGAGAACGGATTTTGCATTTTACATCGTTGGTTGTGTAACTGGTATTTTCAGAAGGATTGACGCCTCGGATCCGGGGGTTTCGCATGACCTGGCTTACGGTTCGAATAAGTCGCTTCACCCGTATTCGTCCGTGGACTACCCTTATTAAACTCGGACTCGTGCGTCATTTATTTCATTCCATACGTTTTTTACGACTTAACGTAATCATTTTTCATTATATTTTTTTCCGTAAAACGAATTTTTTGTACGATTTATTTTGTCGTTTTTTTTTGTTTTTTTTCTACCACGTGCGCTGTGTCGGCAATGCAAAATGCACAAACGCGAAGTTTCTTGAAACACACGGCGTTGTAAGGAGAATTTTTTTATCTATTTTTTAAATTGGAAACTATCTTAGTGTTATCGTACATGTACGTGAGTTGGGTAAAGAGGGAGTAAGGAGCATTTATATGAATTTGTATCTTCGAATTTTTGAATCTCCATAATTTGCAATAAATACATTTAATCAAATTATTCATTCGTTTTTCACCAAAACCATTCGATCGTAGACCTCAATTAGAGAAAGTTTGGAAAACGAAATTTATAAAGTACTTTTCAATTCGGGGCAGCAATAGGAAATTGGGTGATTTTTTTATTTATTTTGAAGTAACTGAAAAAAAATTGTCCTAATTTTTAGAAATCGCTAAAGACCTTTGAACTGTGCAGATTTCGAGTATTTCACAGATTCCTAGCATTTTCGTGTTGTATTTTCTAGTATTTTTATAGATTTCTAGGATTTGATGCTTGAGAATTGAAAATTTTAACGATTATTGTAATTTTTAATGATTTTTAAAAAACAATTTATTTAAATAGATTTTCAGTATTTTTTTTTCGCATTTTGTACCGTTGTTATAAATTGCAAAAAATACCTTTTTTGAACTTGATGCTCTAGAATTCGAAGTTTTATTGATTGTAGGTATTCGTTAAGATTTTTCATAAAACAGATTCCTTCATAGAATTGAGAAGTTTCATCAATTTTTTGATTACCGATATTGTCAGTTTATCAAAAAAAAATATCAGACACGTTTTTTTTTATTTTCGTTATGTCTCAAAAATTGATGGAAACACATTGTTTTAAAAAGCCCGACAAAGTGACGTCACTCTAACTATATTACGTCATTTGCATGCTCAGTATATCTATGTATACAAAATTAAAATTCACTTTTTTTTAAATAATCATTTAAAAAAAAAAAAAAAACAAAAAAATATGTATCGATTTTCTTTTGAAAATGATGGATACATATGTTGTCAAATTTGTTTTTTTCATTCATGCAACTTCCCAATTATATTATACTTTCAGTATTTCTTCAGAGTTTGTATGATTTAAAATATTTTCTTGTGTTTTATAAATTTTCATCTAGATTTTTAGAATTCAATACTCCAGGGTTTGAAGTTTCTAAAATTTTCAGCTTTTCAATTCGCTGGGTATAATAAATTTTTCAAATTTTTATTTTCTGTTTTCTTAGCAAACATTTATAATTAGAATTCTGTTTAAAATAAATATTTCTGAAGCTTGGATTATTGTTATTTTTGAGTTAGTAAAATTACGATGTCTAAATAAGGTTCAACTTTGATAAATTACATGAAACCATTTGTCATGTTCTCTAGCTTTCAGTAAAAACATTTTTAATAATTTAATTATTTATCATTGTTATTTTTTTACGTTATTTTCAAAAATCCGTATTCTTATTATTCACCATCATAATTTTTTTTATTTTCACATAAAATAATAATTAATTTTATTGGAATTTCTGGAGAGGTCCGAACCTCAAAAAACCCTCTTTGCCTACGTGCCAACCACTGTAACAAATATATTTTAACTTCAGCAAAAATAGTTAAAAATTTAAGGAACCCACGAAAATCCCAAAATCGCGATCTGAATAAACAATGAAATATTAACTCCAATTTACACTGAAAATTTTCCATAGCCATCAGTAACTTTGCACCCGATACACTGCGGTACCACTATATGCGGAAATTCGGGATCTATAATCCCATTATATGACGAGTCACATATTTCATTGTATATATTTTTTTTAATTTTTCCCAATTACATACATTCCTCGGGAAAACCGCATATAATGGGGGAGCATATAGCGATTCTGCAGTGTATAACCCGTCCCCACTAAAACAAGAATTTAACGACGAACCTGGACTGTTGCGAAACTATCCGCCGACGAGAACCAAACCCGGGTCGCCCCGATAGCGTCGCGCCTCGGGACCGTGATCGCCAAAGTATCGGGCCGAGAAAACGCAAAATAAAAAAAATTCGAACCGCCGTCGATGGGAATCGTCGTGGAAGCATCGCCAGCGTAATAATCGAGCAACCGGGAGCTGCCGGAGCACCGTCGCCGGGAGCGAGGATACCGCCGGCCGAAACCGTGTCCGTGAATATTAATCGCTGTTGTCGCCGCGTGGTCGATTTCGGAACGCGCGAGAAGCACCCCGCAAAATCGCTGAACCATGTTGTAATCTCATTTATGATGTAGGATCTAATGAGACCAGAATGAGAGACCTTCCATGAGGAGAATAGAGCCGGGCGCCAAATCGGGGGGAGAGCAGCCTAGAAGTAATCCCTGGCGGAGGAAAACGTTGAGGAAGAAAGACCGGAATGCGCGTGTCACCCGAGAAAAATTTGGGTATGTGTGGATTGAGGGTGTTTTTTAGAAAACCTTTTTCAGTGTTTCTTAATCTCTTTATTTCAGGCAGTTCGAATTCGCAAGATCAATAAAAATAACTTTACTTCCTTCTGAAATTTCCCATCCTACTGTTTTCATTATATTTTTAACTATAAGTGCTTACAGTCTTTAGTATTATCTTCTTGTCTTTAATTTGTATTGTAATTTAGAACTTTCAAAGTCAGTGAAAACTGGTAATTGCTTTTCTTTCATTCAACTAAAAATACAGGGTGCGCCACCAAAATCCGGACAAAAAACCATTCAATATTCCCGCGATAATATGCTTCAGAAAGATATCGCTTTCAGTGTCTGAATAC
>JAPYZL010197306.1:0-12605 GCA_030522825.1 Platygaster orseoliae | reverse complement strand
TTGCAAAATCGTTTTGGAAATCGTTTATTGGGACCCTCTCCTACACATTTTTGATAAAATTTCCCGTGTCCCAATTTCATGCCGAACTGTGTTATTTAGATAATAAAATATAACTTATTTAAGAATAAATAATGTTAAATATAAAATAAATAAATTATTTTGATATAAATAAATAATAAATAATAAATAATAGATCAATGATGAATAATTTGATGATAAATTATTTTTGATTTCAATTTTATTTTTTTATTATATAATATATTAATTGAATATTATTGAAATTCAAATACTATTAAAATAATTTCAAATCAAACTTAATGATATGTAAATGAATTACCAGAAAATACCACGCAAATTCAATTAATTATAAAATTTCAGTTTAATCGAACCATTAAAATTTTCAAAAAATACCAAACATTTCTAAAAGTTACATTATACTCTAGATTATAAAAAACTTCACAGATTTTCAACTGTGTCCATATAATAAAAGATTTTTAGATACTTATTATATTACACGAATCTTGTAATTTTTTGGAATTGAAATTTTTTTCACGATGTAGAAAATTTATTAACATTATGTTAAATTCAACAAATGATTCGCATTTTTTAGAATTTACGACAATCTGGAGAACTATTCCAACGCTTTTTTTATTTTCTTTATATCTTAAAAATAATAATCGAAAAAAATTCATTAAAATTTTTGTAACTTATAATAATTTTTCCAAATTTTCCAATATTTCCAAGTTTTTGAAATATTTTCATACACTTAAAAAAACGACAAACTTTTCAAAAAAATATAATAACGATCACAATACACAAAATTAAATTGTCCACTTCTAAAACTATCCGCTATTCAGAAAATTTTTAGTTATTCAATTTTTTCAAAACTTAAAAATTTTGAACACAATAAAAACTTTCCAAATATTTAAGTTAGATAAAAATAATAAGGAAATTTGGACAATATACTAGATGGACATAAAAATCTTTGGTCACTTATAAGCGTATAAATAAGAAATAAAAATTAACAACTAAATTGGAAAACTGTACTAAATTTTTTCATTTATGTAAAAAAAAAACAAAAAATGAAAACAAGGAAAAAAACTTACAAATTGAAATTCTTGAAAATTGTAGTTATCTTTTACAATATACAAAATTTGTGGAAATTTTCTATAACTCCAAACCTTGATCGAATTTTTACAAATATGGAACATCTTTGTGTGAGGATCAATTTTTGATTTCAAATAATTATAAATTCATTTTTTTTATTATTATAGTATATATTAATCAAATATTACTCAATTTTTGAAAGTATTGAAATAATTTCAAATCAAACTTAATGATATGTAAATGAATTACTAGAAAATATCACGCAAAAATCAATCAATGATTTAATTTCAGTTTAACGGAACTATTGAAATTTTTAACAAAAATTAAATGGATACTTAACATTTCTGAAAGTTACATTATGCTCTGGATTATTTCAAAAATTTTGCTCTGCATCTGTATGATAAAACATTTTTAGATTCTCTAAAATGTAGTATATTACACGATTTATATACTTTTTCAGAATTTATACATTTTCTACGATGTAATATATTTATTTGAATTATTTGTAATTCAACAAATTATCCAAATTTTTTAGAATATACGACAATCTGGAGAACTATCCCAACGCTTTTTCATTTTCTTTATATTTTAACAATAATCACTAGAAAAAATTCATTAAAATTTCTGTAACTCATAATAATTTTTCCTGATTTTTCAATATTTCCAAGCTTTTCAAATTTTTTCATATACTTCAAAAAAACCACATACTTTTCCAAAAAAATATAATAACGACACAATACACAAAATTTATATTGTCCACTTCTAAAATTATCCGCTTTTCAGAAAATTTTCAAATATTCAATTTTTTCAAAACTTAAAAATTTTGAACACAATATAAACTTTCCAAAGATTGAAGTTGGATGAAAATAATAAGGAAATTTGGACATAATGCTCTAGATTATGTTGAAAATTTCAAAAATTTTGCTCTGTATCCGTATAATCCGTATGATGAAACATTTTCAGATTCTTTAGAATGTGGTATATTACAAGATTTATATACTTTTTCAGAATTTAAAAATTTTTTACGATGTAAAATATTTATTCGAATTATCTGAAATTCAATAAATTATTCAAATTTTTTAAAAATAACAACAATCTGGAGAACTATCCTAACGCTTTTTCATTTTCTTTATATTTTAACAATAATAATCGGAAAAAATTCATTAAAATTTTTTGTAACTCATAATAATTTTTCGTAATTTTTCAATACTTCCAAGTTTTTCAAATTTTTTCTATAATTGAAAAGAACCACACACTTTTCCAAAAAATATGAAAACGATCACAATACACAAAATTTATATTGTTTACTTCTAAAACTATCCTCTCCTATTTAGAAAATTTTCAGTTATTTAATTTTTTCCAAATTAAAAAATTTTGAACACAAAAACTTTTCAAAGATTAAAGTTAGATTAAAATAATAAGGGAATGTGGACATAAAAAATCGTTGTGTGGTTTCATACTTTTGGGGCAGAATCGTCATCGCTACTATCATCATCGCTGATATATTCCTTGCTTTTGAAAGAATCTCCCGACTTGGACTTGGATGGGCTATCTTTTTTATCATCTTTTTTCTTTCCAGAGGCTTTTTCCTTTTTAGAGGGTTCGGCTTTGGTCGAGCCTTTGTTGGCCTCCCATTCTTTCATCGCAGCTTGATAGTCTTTTTTCGCCTGTGCCGCTTTCGCCTCCCATTCCTGCAAACATATTTTCATCAACTACTATAACTCTAAATTCTACCAGTTGCGAATTGTTCCAAATTTCACGCGACACTCACCGACTTGTCGTCCAACTTCTTCCACAGCTCTCCGGCCTTTTTCAAAATTTCCGTTACGTTGATGCCAGGATTATCTTTCTTGATGTTCTCGCGATTCGCTTGCAACCAAAGCATGTACGAGGTCGCGGCTTTTTTCGGTTTCCCCTCTTCCTTTTCCTTCTTCTTGCCGTGCTGTTTGCGTGGCTTCTCCGACTGCAATCGAAAACATCTGAGGCAACTATTTCGAGACGGAAATGTAAAATACAGGTAAGTTTAAAAAAAAAATGCATACCACAGTCTTGGACGATTTACTCTTCTCTTTTTTCGCCTTCTTTTCTTTCTCTTTCTCGCGACGTTTTTCCTTCAGCGCTTTCTTTTTCTTCTTCCTTTCGGCATCACTTCCAGACGCAGCGGAATCATCGTCACTGTCAGAAGACGATGCAGCGTCGCTATCGTATTCTTCAGCGACGTCACTTTCCTCCTGATAAAAAAAAAGTTAATAATTATTAAAGGGTTAATCATGCAAACAAAATTGAAACATAAACCGAAAATTCAAGCAATTTCAATAAAAGATATTTTATCCAAGAAATAGTATATTATACATACAGGGGCTAAAAGCAGTCTATTTTACCTGCGACAATAATGTTAGAAACGAGTTCATAGTCATTTCAGTAGTGATTTTAATTTTTATAAAAATCAAAAAATTTTTATATTAATTCTGTTTTTTGTTAAGTCAGCTATATAAAATACTTAAAAAATAGTTTTTATGAAGTGACATCATAAAGTTTTTTATAAACTTAGAAAAAAAAAAATGTTCGAGCGCCATACATTTTTTGAAAACTTTGATATGTTTATAAAAACTAAATAATCGTATGAAAAATGTTACATTTCTATAAGTTTTATTTTTTATGTGAATTTACTGCAATTAAGTTTTTATGAAACAAAAATTTATAAAAAACGAAATTTGCATAAGAATTTATGCAAAAAGTGGAGTGTTATAAAGAAAACTCTTCTTACAAAGTTTTTACAATAATTGAGATCACTAGAGGTATTTAAATATTATTCAAGCCAAAAAAAAAGATTGCTTAGCCCCGTGCTTCATATAAATGTTTTTTTTCCCTACATGCATGTTTGAGGGTGTATCAAAGTAATTATTGTCAACGATTCTAATTTCCTAATTGTCATGTCTAAATACTATAACAATAATTTTTCGTTTACAGCATATTAGAATTTTTGGAATGTCATAGACGAGTTACTGTCAATTTTTTTGCCATGATTTTTTTTTTTTGATGGTGTTTCAGAAAAATAATTATGAATAATTGTAATTTCCTAATTTTTATGTATACATGTTATAATAATAATGTTGCATTTACAGTAATTTTGAATTTTACGAAATGAAAGACGAGTGACTTTGGCAATTTGTTTTGGCCTAGTGTAAAAAATACTACTTTCAGACAAAAAACTCCAATAAAATGGATGTAGGAAAAAAAAATTTTTTTGTCTCGACTTGATTGAAAGTAGATAAAAAATATTATAATTGATCCCTTGGGATTTACATTAGTAGGTTTGAAGTCTTCGTCAGTCGAAGCATCTTCGTCGGAATCATCAGCATCGTCCTCTCTTTCTTTCGCTTCGGCTTTGACTCTTTCCAAATACGCATCAGGCTCCTCTTGGTCGCTGTCTCCAAAATCGTCCTTTCGCATTTTTCCCTGCAATACAAAGCATCATCGATCAACAACATTTCAGATTATACACGATTATTATTCATAGACATATTTAATATTATTTATAAACATTTGGTTTGATTTACACTATATTTTCATACTTATATTTCATTATTCATTTTCATATATTTCGTGCTATTTTTTCATGAAATTTACGTTACATTATTTTCATAGTCTAATTTCACATTTTCGTACGGATGATTTTTTCTTCTTATTTTTAACGATGTGCTTTACAGAATTTTTTAAAATTCATTATAATTATTAATTATATTATTAATTTTCATTATTATTTATATATTTCACGAAATTTTCATATATTTCGTGCCTTTTTTTTATCAAACTTTCGTTGCATTATTTTCAAATCGTAATTTGACATTTTCGCAAGGAAAATTTGTTTTTCCTATTTTTCTCGATGTGCTTTACAGATTTTTTTTTATTTAAACTATTAATACTTATCTTATATGATAATACAATTCATTATCATTAATTTTCATTATTATTTAGGAGGAATTGAAAAAATACTAGAAAATATTCCAAATTTTCAAAATTGTAAGAAAATACGAAAAAATTTGTGCTAGAAGTCTGTGGAATGATAAAAATCTTCTTCTGGAAAATCTAATATAATACAAAAAATATGTTTCACTTTGACTTCTAGAGCATTAATTTAATAACAATACCAAAAAAACCCTGTACGATTCCATGAATATTTTAAAATACTGAAAATACTCAGAATCCATGAACAACTCTATTAATCGATGTATATTAAATTTTTTTACAGATAAAAAAATACTCATAGTATATAAACTTTTATATTCCTACGAATTGAAGTCTGAAAATCTATTCATCAGCCAATAAAACAATTTGAAATTAAATATAAAAAAACTGAGGGAACTTACAAAATTTTAAAATTACCTACAAATAGCAAAAGTACCGAAAATTCAAGAAACTTATGAAAAATTTCTAATCAACTAGGTATAAATAGATTATGGAAAATTATTGAAAAAACTAAAAATTGACAATACTTTAATTCTAAGATGATCGAACTTTGAAAACTAATTTAGAAAACAAAAAAATATCACACAATTCTTCAAACTCTGGAAATATGAAAAAATATGGAAAACACCCAAAATAATACACATCAATGAAATCTGAAAAATCTTTGAAAATATTGTATTTAGAAAAACCTATCGAAATCTAAGAAATCTATGAGACTTAGAATCCTAAAGCATCAAATTCTAAAAGTCTATAACGAACTTATAAAAATGTGATAAATTAAAAAAAACTGGAGAATCTCAGGAAATTTTATATATCGTGTCAAGTACAAAATAAAAACTACAAAAATCAGACGTTTTGTTCATTATTTTTGTTATTTTTCAGTTACTGAAATTGAAAATTGTGAATTAGATACGTAACCTTTATTTGTCGTTTATTTTACACTGAGAGAAAAATCTATACTTTTTACTCAAAAACTAGGCAAAGTTATGTTAAGTTTAGTATTTTCTGATATTTTTCAGATTTCTATGAATCACTCTGTATATTTGTGGAATTTCATGATATAGAAATAAAAATTTCGACCGTTTCAATTATTTTTATTGATTCTCCAAAAAACACTATATTTTATAAAGATTTTCAGTGCTCTTTTAATATTTTTACAATTAACAGAACTTTCCGAATTTATACAGCTTTCTTCATAGATTTCTAAAATTTTATGTTATAGGATTCAAAGTTTCAAAAATTTATCGGCGTAATATTTTATTAAATAATTTAATTTTAAAATTTTCAATAATTTAATTCAAATTATAAGTATAATTTTAAAATATAAATTTAAAAAATAACATTTCAAATAATAACATAAAAATTATAAATATAATTTTAAATTATTTTAAATCATAAATTGAAAAAATAAAATTTTAATAATTTAACTTTAAAATTTAATTAAATAATTTTCTATTAAAAAATAGAATTTATTTTAACTATAAACCGATTTACTTTAAGACGACTCGGAAGCTACTGCAGCGCGAGAGAGATGCATATCATAAAAAGTGAATGAGAGGAAAAAGGACGAAAAGACAATGCTTTCCGAGTCGTCTCAAGTTTTATCAAGGTCCTTATCGGACCAAATATTGCCGGTCGAAACTTGAAAAAGTTTAAACCTCAAAAGGAAATGCGTATCAATAGAATCAAGATTCATTATCAGTTTTAAGACGACTCGGAACTTGCTGCAGTGCGAGAGAGACGCGTAGAATGAAAATCAAGTCATGAGAAAGAAGGACGAAAAGAGAATGTCTTTTGACACGTATTAACCAAGATTCCAAAGAGAATAGAAAAAATGATAACACCGCAAACAAAGGTCAACGCTTAAATTAATGATGATTAACGAGTCAGGCCTGAAATGGAGACAGGAAAGTCAAAATAATTACCGATTCTCAGTTTTTTCCTTTCAAATCGCAAAATTAATACCTCAATTTTCGTAGATTTTCAAAGGGTGCTTTTTGTTTTATCCGAAAAAAACGTAATTTTTCGAAATATCAGTCGCAACATTTTTGGCGGGAAAGTCACTTTACATTGTCAGTTTTGCATATATTGGGATATTTTAAAACAGCACTTTTTCAACTTTCGCGAAAAACACTGCAGTAATAATTTCCGAGCACTAAACTTATAAATTTTCGTAATTTATTGTACAAAGTGGGGCCTCGAGAGAGGGAATCTGACATGTCATTAAATTTCATTACTAAGCAACTCACAGAATTTTTGCATGCTCTTGATGGCCTCATCTTCAATCACCACTTTATTACACGTAATATAAATTTGGTAGTTATAAAAATGAAACTGCAATGAATCAATTTCAATGAAATAATACTCGAAAATTCACTAGCAGGTGCCTGCACGTTCTCACGGGAGAGTTTTCGATATATGATCGATACTATCAAATGCCGATATTTCACATTTGAAATATCGATAGTATCGGCCGATTTTTTTCAGTCCGATATTATCGATATTCTGTTTGCAATATTGATATAAAAAAATACAGATATTTCAATTTCCTATTATTTACATTCACGAATTTTGAATAGTTTTTTTTTAATTCTCCATTTTTCATACGACAGAAAAATATAATAAATTTTCTCTATTCATATTCATATATTTATATTCTGAATACCGTTAAATTATGTATTTATAATATTTATTTCTTAATAAATGAATTAGAATTGCCATTTTGGATTCAATATTTTCAATTTCACGTTATTGAAAACATGTTTTTTTTTTCCACTCTTATATCTACGATTTTTTGCAACGATTTGCTATAAAGGTTTAGTAATAAGAATACAAGTTTCTGCTCTAAAAACTTGAAAAATTTATATTCGGAAATTGGGTGAATTTTTTTTCTAATTTTCCACTTTTGATATGACAAAAAATATATGAATACCAATGAATTATTTATATTTATTTTTATTTCTTTTTAAATGAAAGTAATTTACCATTTTAGACTCAATATTCTTCATTTTACGTTCTTGAATAAATGTTTTTTTTTTACTTTTAAATCAGCAATTTTTTAAAATAATTTCTATTAACTCAGAATATCAATTCAAATTCGCGTTCTACAAACTTGGAAAATTTATATTTACATATAAGAAATTTTTTTTCCCAATTTTTATATAACAGAAAAAATATATGAATACCTACCATTAAATAATTTATTTTAATTTATATTTATTTTAAAATGAATGTAATTTATTATTTTGGAGAAAATATTTTATTGAAATTTTACGTTTTTGAAAAATTGTTTTTCTCTACTTTTACAACTACAATTTTTTGCAACGATTTGATATAAAGGTTTGATGATAAGAATACAAATTTCTGCTCTAAAAACTTGAAAAATTTATATTAACAAATAAGAAAACATTTTTTTTTTTTTAATTTTTTTACAACACAAAAAATATATGAATACCATTAAATAATTTATTTTATTTTGAAATTCTGTCAAAATTAATGTAATATACCATTTTGGATAAAATATTCTATTTAATTTTACGTTTTTGAAAAAATATTTTCTCTACTTTTACAATTACAATTTTTTGTAACGATATGCTATAAAGGTTATATAATAAGAATAAAAATTCCTGCTTTACAAACTTCAAAAATTCATTATCATAAATTGAAACAAATTTTGTTCCAATTTTACATATTTCATGACAGAAAAAATACATGAATACTATTAAATTATTTATTTTAATTTTCATTTCTAATTAAATAAATGTAATTTACTATTTTAGATTAAATATTCTAAATTTTACGTTCCTGAAAAAATTTTTTTGCAAAGATTTGCTAATCCTTCAAAATAACAACTACTAAAATTCTTGCTCTATGATTTAAAAAATGTCATAAATTCACGTAAAGTGCAGAAGAGTAAATGTAATGAAATTTAAAGTTTAAAAATAAAAAATAGTAAATTAAAAATTTACTATTTATTCCATAAACAACAAAATTTTTTTAAAACTTTAGATCCTGAAATTCATTACTTTTCTGCATTTAACAAATTGAAATTACTGAACAAGTTAAAAACTCAGAGCTTGAATCACAAAAAAATAAAAATTATAATTTTCATGTATGTAAAACTTACCGATTTCCCAATATTCTTGACCCGCAAGTTTTTTGAGGAAATGTACTTGAAAAGCTTGTCATATTCTTCTTTTTCTATGCTGCTGAAGGTGTGCATTGTTCCGCTGCTCAATTCGATCTCAAAATCAAAGGTACGCGTCGTGCCTTCACCACGAGCGAAATGTACCGAGGAAATTTCCTCGAACCGAATATGCATGGGAGGCTTGTGAACGTACATGAAGCCTCTTTCGAGAGGGTACAAATGACCCGCCGCAGCTTTGTAAGAGCAACTCACTGCTGGTGTGCCGGAGTGCCTGAAAAACAATTTTTAAACAACCATTCAACAATCATCGTTCAATTAAATGCAGAAAATCACACTCCGTACATATAGAATTATCAATCAATAGAATAGAAAAATATTGAAATATGTAAAAATATTTTTCAAATATATATATGAATAAAAAAAATTAATATAGAAATATAAAAATCAATAGAAAACTGAAAAAAAAAGATATGAAATAGAGTAAAACCAAAATTAATCATTTCACTTCCAAGATGTAGATTAAGTGAATAATTTACCTCAATACTGATTGGCAAATTAAAAAAAAGAAATTTGGTAAAAGAATATTTTACAATTATCCAAAACCAGAAACGATAAAAAAAGATGAATTTTCCCTGTTCTTGGATGAATTTATTTCGTTGTTAAAAATATATTAGAAAAACCAGAATTAAAGTTGTAAATTCTGAATAAAAATTATTTAAAAAGTCAATAACATTATGTGAATATATTATGATTTAATAAAATTATTTTGATATATGTATCACTTAAAACAATGATATAAATATGTATATATATTAAATAAAGTTATGAAGGAGCTATTTTGAAATAAAATGTTTAATAAAATAGAAATATAAAAATATATAAATATATGATAATATAATAAAAATAATATATTAAAAATAATGAAATAAATATATAAATAAAAAAAAGAAATAAAGAAGTATAAAAATTAATAGAATTCGAAAAAAAAAAAAAATAAATAAAAATAGATGTAAAATAGAGCAAAAAATCGAAATTAATCATGTTACTTCCAAGTTGCAGATTAAATGAAAAATTTACACTATGACTAATTGGCAAATTGAAAAAAAAAATAAATGAGGTGAAAATTGTTTATGAATTCCTAAAAACCAAAAACGATAAAAAAAAATATATTTATTTAGTTCGTCAAGAAATCTTATATGAATTCAAATCGTTCTAAAAAAAATTATATAAATAAAAGAACAAAAAAAAGTTTTGAATTGTAAACAAAAATTATTTTAATAATTTTAAATGCACTACTATTCAATTTCAAAATTTTATAAAGTAGAAAAAAACACATGTAAACCATAGCAAAAAATAAAAATTAATCATTTCACTTACAAGTTGTAGATTAAGTGAAAAATTTATCTCATTACTGATTGATAAATCAAAAAACAAAATGAATTAAATGAAAAATATTTTACAATTCTCAAGAACAAAAAAGGATGAATTTTCTCTGTTGGTCAAGAAATCTTGTTAAATTTATGTTGTTCTTCAAAATATACAAGAAAAACTAGAAACAAAGTTGTAAATTCTGAATAAAATTTATTCGACAATTTAATAAACTCATGTGAATGTATGTGTATATGATTTGATAAAATGATATGAGAACTATTTTGGAATTAAATGTTATTAGGTTCAAAAAATTCTAGGAAGTAAAAACAAAACGTACCCAAAGAATCCTCCAGTTGATGTGAGTTTCCTCTCACTGATGACTTTCATGATTTTCCCCAAAATTTCATAAGTGGGGCCAGAAATTTCCTTCTCCAGTTTATTGTCATATTTTTCTTTGAGCTCCTCCCTGTAACATTAAAAAAAACACATAATTACAGAATGTACAATAACAATTCTTAATAAGGTCGAGGAAAATTTTATTTTTAAATTATTTTAAATATATATAATGTTAAATATTGCAAAGGAAATCCACCAATTTATTATTATGTTTATGTCCATTAAGTTTACAAAGTTGAAAAACCACACAATAATTTTTTTCTAAGATTAACCATGAATGATTTTAAACCTCAAAATAGCGAATTCAGTGAAGCCCTTGAAAATCATCGACAAAATAAATTTACTGAATCATCAAAAATAGAATTCGTCGTTTTAAAAAAGGGTAAAACTTTGAAGATTCTTATAATAAAAACTTAACTTATAAAATTTTATTTCCTGTAAAAATGTTTATAGAACATTTTTTTCATAAAAATTCCGATTCATAAGAAATGTACAAGGTTCAAATATTTTCTTCAAAGAATTCGAAATTTCTTATAAAAGTGTTACTGGTTTTTCCAAGCTTTTTTTATTTAAAATTTCTAATTGTTACAAGAATTTTGCCATTTCTTATATGTATAAAAATCACTGATGTATAAACATGTTTGGAAAAATCCTTGTTAGGGGCTTTGTCAAATTTGTTTTTTTAATGTTTCACATTATTTTTGGTAAATCTCAGAAAAAAAACTTGTGTTATTTTGTCAGCGTTGTAAACTTTATGAACATTTTGTGACTTATAAAAAAAATTTCAAGTACACAAAATAAAATTCACTTCAAAAATTGAAACTTACTCAGAAAATGGAAGCTCAACAGAAGTTTTTTCATCCTGATTGAAGAGCAAAACCAAAAAGTGGTAACGCGTTTGCCCTTGTTTGATTGGTGGATCCAAACTCACCTGAAACACAATTTATTTCCAATTAAGGAATACAGAAATTGCATGTACTGGAAGTTTCAAAAGTTTAAAAAACGAACCAAGACAGAAAATTATTGAATATTGAATAATATTTGTCAAATATCAATAAATCAGACAGATGTTTCAAAAATTTGGAGTATAATCTTCTGTTAAAATGTACTATTGTTATTAATATTTATAATCGTTATTTGCTTCAGCCTATTTGGCTCAGAGACCAGCTCCCACACCCTCTCCTTTCCATCTCCTCTTTACATACATACATCACAATATCACATCCAAAATCACAATATCACCTCAGAAATCACATAAGCACGCCCCTCAATCCCAACCCTAGCGCCGGACCTTGGTTATGGCCAACACTCGATACACACCTCGCTCCAACTCCTCCGTATCCTCCCATCCCTCTCCTTCCCACGACACAACTAGCTCCCTCCTGCCATAGTGACCACGCCACCGCCGCATCCACTTCACTTTGTCGTCCTACCACCCCTTCCCTCCTCCTGTACAACTGTATACCGCCAGAGACCGCCAGATATACCTCCATTCCGCACCTCAAACCCCCTCAGTATTATCACGAGCCTGAGCTCCCCTTCCTTCCTTGTCACTCCATTCCCCGCCTCAGAACCCCTCCTTCTATCTCCATCTCCCTCTATCACCACCTCCTCG
>JAPYZL010197267.1:0-10128 GCA_030522825.1 Platygaster orseoliae | reverse complement strand
GATTCCAACGAGTGCAAAGTTTGGGCACGAGCGAAGCGAGTGCGCAATTGCACTCATTGGAATCATCCTTTTTCTCCCTTGTAGCATAAATATCTATTCCGCCCTTATTATAAGACATAGGCTATTTTTTACTTATAAATTCAATAATTTTGCAAAAACGCAACAATTTTAATTAAGAAATTCATGACTTTTGAACTCTATTTCATTTAACTAAGTTTTGCGATAATTTCTTTGTATCGAAATTATGTGCCATTTTTCATAAATATATACCATAACTTTTTCGTTCATAATTTGACGCTTTTTTCATTATTTTTCATAATTTGTAGTTTGTTTGTCTATAAACAAATAAATAATTTGGTATCCTTTGTGCAAAAAACACCCGTCAAACTGTTTAAACAACAGGATAAAATAATAAAGATCAAATTTAAAAGTAACTGAAATCCGAAAAATTTCAAAGTTTTTGGATTTTTGGAAATTTCATTCTTGTAGTAATTTTTTTAAATTAAGAAATAGTTAAAAATTACTGACATTTTTAATATACTTTATGAAATAAAAGATATCAAAAAAGTTTTAAAATTATTAGTTTCACAAAAACTTTTCGAAATTTTCGATAATATTGAAACTTCAACGAAATTTTCTATTTTTTCAAAATTCAATTTTTGAAAAATTAAAAACTGTATAAGGATATCCGAAATATCATATTTTCAAAATTCTTAACACTTTCGTTTCCAAAGTTTTAAAATTTCTTGAAATTCCACTATTTCTAAAAATTTTCAAGTTTTTATTTCGACATTTTAAGTGAAAATTTGTATTGGAAATTTAAAAAATCGAAATTTGAAGAATCATTTGACAGTTTCGAAATCCTAAAAATTCAAAAGTTTTTTTTTCGAAAATTTCATCGTTTTAAGAATTTTCCAATTTTGTATTCTGAACTTCCAATTTACATCGCAATTCAAAATGTAAAAAATTCTAACTTAAAATAAATAAATAATTGAAAATTAGAGAAAATTATAAATTTTTTTCGAAAATTTCATCCTTTTAGAAATTGCTTTAAATTTAGAAATCGTTAAAAATTACTGACATTTTTAATATATTTTAGATTTGAAATCAAAGATATCCAAAAAGTTTGAAAATTATTGGATTCAAAAAAATTTTTTGAAATTTTCGATTATGTTGAAATTTTTACGAAATGTTCGATTCTTTCGAAATTCAAGTTTTGACAAATTAAAAACTGTAAAAAATTTTCCGAAATATTATATTTTTAAAATTCTGTAAGATGTCAAAAAATCTTAACATTTTTGTTTTTGGAGTTTCAAAATTTCTTGGAATTCCATTATTTCTAATATTTCTAAAATTTTTCAAGTTTTTATATTGATATTTTTAATAATAATTTGAATAAAAAATTTTAAAAATCAGAATTCGCAATTGATTATCGATTGTCAATTCATCAAACATTCGAAATTTGAAGAATCATATTTGACAGTTTCGAAATCCTAAAAATTCAAAAATTTTCTTTTTCGAAAATTTCATCATTTCAAGAATTTTCCAAGTTTTTATTCTGAAATTGCAATTTACATCGCAATGCAAAATTTAAAAAATTTAATTTTAAAATGAATGAATATTTGAAAATTAGAGAAAATTATAAATTTATCAAAATTTTTTAATTCAAAAAAAATCGAACTTGAAAGTTTCAGAAATCCAAAAAACTTTTCAAGTTATTAGATTTTTATAAAATTATTATTCTAGAAATCTTTTTAAATTTCAAAATCATTTAAAATCATTTACATTTTTAATGTACTTCAGATTGAAAATTGTAAATATCAAGAAACTTTGAAAATTTTTCAAACTTCTTGGGAATGTTATAAATTTCAAAATTTTCTACTTTTTCATAATTCAAGTTTCAAAAAATTGAAAACTTTACAAGGATTTCGGAAAAATTTTATAGTTTCAAAAATTTTTTAAATCCTCCAAGTTGTACAAATTTCTTAACATTTTCGTGTTTGGAATTTTCAAATTTTAGAAATGCAAAAACTGTAAGTTTTCACATTTCTTAAAATTTAATTATCTCCAACATTTCTGAAAATTTCCAAGTTGTCAAAAAAGTGTAATATTTTTGATGTTCTCAAAAATCCAAAATTACTTACATTTTTTACATTCTCAAATTTCGTAAAATCTTAGAAATCAAAATTCGCAGATGATTATCGATTGTCAATTGAAAATAATTGAAAATTCATCAAACATTCGGAATTTGAAGAATCATATTTGACAGTTTCGAAATCCTAAAAATTCAAAAGTTTTCTTTTCCGAAAATTTCATCATTTCAAGTATTTTCTAAGTTTTTATTCTGAAATTTCAATTTGCATCGCAATGCAAAATTTTTAAATTTTAAATTTTAAATGAATGAATAATTAAAAATTAGAGAAAATAATAAATTTATTGAAAATTTTTAATTGCAAGAAATCGAACTTGAAAGTTTTAGAAATCCGAAAAATTTTTTAAGTTTTTAGATTTTCATAAAGTTATTATTTTAAAAATCTTTTTAAATTTTAAAACCGTTGAAAATCATTTACATTTTTGAAGTACTTCAGATTAAAAATTGTAAATATCTAGAAACTTTGAAAATTTTTGAATTTGTGAAAATTTTTCAAACTTATTGGGAATGTAAGAAATTTCAACATTTTCTACTTTTTCATAATTCAAGTTCCAAAAAATTGAAAACTTTACAAGGATTTCGGGAAAATTTTATAGTTTCCAAAATTTTCGAAATCCTCTAAATTGTCTAAATTTCTTCACATTTTTGTGTTTGGAATTTCAAAATTTTAGAAATGCAAAAACTGTAAGTTTTCAAATTTATTAAAATTTAATTATCTCCAACATTTCTGAAAGTTTCCAAGTTGTCAAAAACGTGTAATATTTTTGATGTTCTCAAAATTCCAAAATTACTTACATTTTTTACATTCTTAAATTTCGTAAAATCTTGGAAATCAATGGAGATTAAAAATCAAATTCATGAGTAACGTGGCTAGGAGTAATTTGAAAATATGTATTTGTGAAATTCTTTCATTATCACATCTCATTTCAAGCAAGTTCTCCTACGGGTTTTTTTTTTGCACAAGAAAATTTTGAGGAAAATCTTTCGTCAGCATATGCATATTCATTTTCCTCATATCGAAATCGTTTTACTTTGATTTAAAGGAATCCCTGATTTTGTGACTTTCTCTAACCATTTTTTCTTCAGGATCAAAATTCTCGTTGCGTCCGCGAAATTGATCATTCTTAGGTTTCGTGGGACTTATTCCGCTTGGACAAACATTATTTTCTGTGTAGGTAAATAACGGTAACGTGTCATACCTTGACACGAATGAAAAAAGGCCCCCGATAACGCACGCGAGCAGAATCTTGCAATTTCCATCGCGTTCGTGGCGAGCAACTTTGTGCGGACGTGATTTATTCTCTAGTCCCAGTTATTTCATTTTTCGCGATTCGCCATGGAAACTCAAGAGAAGAGGTGAAATAGTGGAAAATTTTTCCGACGTTGAAACAAAGTTGGCCTTAAGATTCTGAGCCAGAAAAGTACGATACTTAAATCACTTCAAGATCAAGAATCTAGTTGCTTGATTAATTACTTGGTTTATTCAAGATCGAGGAATTTCCTTGTTTAATTGGAGGTTGCTAATGAATCATTTCATTAATATTTGTCATTTAATCACACATTTTTAGATTTAAAATATAAATTAAAACAAGTGAAATAGATGCAACATAACCATATTTTGTTTAATTTAGAAAAAGATATTTTCATGAAATAAAATTGTTTTATTATTTTCTGGGTTACTCTGAAACTTCGGAAATTGCTCTTCTAATTTACTATTTTGCAACCATTATCAATCATTTGTCAACTTGGTCACGAGTGCAAAAACAATTCCACACAATAACTCGCAACTCAAACCAAACATTCTTCGTTACGCCAACAATGTAGTAGGTGTAAGGACGAATTAGCATAAGCCATAAAGCGAAACCGCGCGAGGCGATAAAAAGATAATTCACGTGACGCGATTCGTCGGTTCTTTCAACAACACGGGACGTTGCGAAAACTTGGTGATATTTTTGTATGGTCAGGAAAGCAATATGGCATGAGAAAAAAAACTTTGACTATTTGAAAATTGAACCCTTGAAATGAACCCTAAACTTGAGGTTTAGGGTTCAAAAAAAAACCTAACCTGTCTTGAAAATTTTTTTGAAATAAATGAAAAACTTCAACGTAAACTTTTATTGAATTTTTACATTTATAATTCACGGTAAATAAAATAACGTGGTTGTTGAATTTTTCTTTATTTTATATATATAACATTTATTTTGACAACTTTAAATTATTGATTTTAACAAATTGAAAAAAAAAACACTAACAATAAGTGAAACTTCTTATGTATGTTTATGATCAACTTTTTTTTATAATGCAAGTAGATTAGGGAGATTAAACTATGAACTTTAGAAGTATCGAGTAGATGAGCTAAGCTGGTTCTGGCCCCGAGGGTCCTACCATAGTACTATTTTCTAATAGTATGGCACTATGGTAGAACATAAGGAGTTTCATTTTGTGAACATCATACACCATTACACGTTACTAATGAATACAAACTATATTATTCAAGAAAAAAAATATTATTTAATAATAAAAATTTATACTTTCATAAAGGTTAGCGAGCATAAAATTTTGTTGAGTCATTCCGAGTCATTCAAGAGTTGAGCAAACTTAGATAAATAATTTATTTACAAAATTCGAAATTTTTAGTTATTTTTTACTTTTTGAGTCAAACTTCTAGTGATTTGATTCTCAACTTCGGAAAAAGAACGAAAATTTAAAAAAAACTAGCTCAGTTTAAAATGTGTTGAAATTTTGTACTTTCCAAGTAACCTCAATCATGTTTCTGAATAAAATAGAAAAAATTGAAAGATAAAGGAGTCAATAAAAACTATATTAATGAAGAATAAAACTACTATATAATAATTAATACAATGTTCAAGAATAAAAACTGATATTTTCATTAAGATTACCGAAAATAAAATTTCATTGAGTCGTTCAAAATTTGAGCTAACTTCATTACGGTAGAACAGAATACACCATTGTTTATTTTTACACATTTATTGATACACTATTAAAAAATTTTGTCTTAAATTTATGAAAAACTGTATAATGCACATTACACATACCCTATATTAATAATTCATTAAAAGTATACGAAATATATATACGCTTATATAAATTTAATATACGGGTGTCTTTAATTTAATTCATCATGTGTGTTTAAAATTGTACATGAAATCAATACATGTTTACATTAAACCTGTGACATCAATTTAATTCATAATTGTGAATTGAATGTAATACATTGATGTATTAGAATCATACAAAAATATTTGAATTAAATTTGCTTTTATATTTATTTCATGTATGTAACTGAGACTGAATTATTTTTTAGATACTGGTTGCATGAAATCTGAGACAAATTTTGAATGCTATGTGTGAAAAATGTATAAAAATTTAGTAGGTGTCTTGAGGTACACATTTAAGAGATTTGTTTCATTCATGTCTAAGCGTATAAATATGTCTAAAAAGTGTCTAAAAATGTCTAAATAGTGTCTCAAATTATCTGAGTACTGTCTCAGAATGTCTAAACAGTGTCTACAAATGTCTTAATAGTGTCTAAAAATGTCTAAATAGTGTCTAAAATTGTCTAGAAATATCTATAAACGTCTTGCATTGTCTAAAAGTGTCTTTAATTTCTAAATAATGTCTCATATGCCCAAGTGTCTTAAATTGTCTCTATAGTGTTTAGAAATGTCATAAAAAAAGTGTCACCCACACATACCTACATCATGTGTGTTTGAAATTGTACATGAAATCAATACATATTTACGTAAATCCTGTGACATCAATTTATTTCATAATTGTGAATTGAATTTAATACATTGATGTATTAGAATCATACCAAAATATTTGAATCAAATTTGCTTTTACATTCATTTAATGCATGTAACTAAGAGACTGAATTTGTTTTTTGATACTGGTTGCATGAAATCTAAGACAAATATTAAATCCTATGTGTGAAAAATGTATAAAAATGAAGTATGTGTCTCGAGGCAATACACATTTAAGTGATGTGTTTCATTCATGTTAAAGTGTCTGAATATGTCTATAAAGTGTCTAAAATTGTCTAAATAGAGTCTAAAATTATCTGGGTATTTTCTAAGAATGTCCAAACAGTGTCTACAAATGTCTTAATAGTGTCTAAAAATGTCTTAATTGTATAAAATTGTATAAATAGTGTCTCAAAAATCTAAAAATGTCTAAATAGTGTCTAAAATGTCTAAAAAGTGTCTAAAAATATCTGAAGAGTGTCCAAAATTGTCTGGAAGTGACTTAAATGTCTAAATTATGTCTAAAATAAAATTGTCTGTATAGTGTCTCAAAATGTCTAAACAATGTTAAAATGTCAAAAAGTGTGTCTAGTAAGTGTCTAAAGTGTCTAAAAAGTGTCTTTTGCACTTGGGTCAGATTGTGACATATTTCTGCACTTGGGTCATATTGAGACAATTTTTCACTTGGGTCAGATTGTGACATTTTCATTTGGGTTAGTTTAATTTAATAGATTTATTCATGTTTCAATCATCTAGTTTACCAAATTTTTTTCAGATTTTAATACATCAATTATGGGAAGTGCATTAAACTCAAGTAAGTGTCTCCGAATTATACATTTTTCAAACATGTTTACCTAACGCTCGTTTCAAATAGCTGTTCTATGAAATATCAAGTACATTTTATTACATTTTGAATAGAAATTGTTGAAATTTAAGAAATTTTTTAACAGTGCATTTAAACAAATTCATACTCGAGTTTTATCACATGAAAAATTTCATTCTAACCTGGAATGTATCAACATTCTAAAACACTCTGAACAAAGACATAAAACATCTCAATATAACAAAACTCCTTGTCCCAGTTCCCAAACATTTTCCTCATCCTTCAAAAACTGCTCTACAATGTATGAAAATTAAGTAGATGTCTCGAGGTAATGGTAATACACACATTTATAGATGTGTATTTATTTCATGTTTAAAATATATAGATTATAAAATTTCAGGTCCATTTTAATACATCAATTATGGGAAGTCTATTAAACTAAATTAGGTGTCTCTAAATTATACATTTTTCAAACATGTTTACCTAACGTACGTTTCAAATAGCTGGTCTATGAAATATCAACTACATTCTAATACATTTTGAACAGAAAGTGTACGAAATATAAGAAAATTTTGAACAGTGTAATGAAGTTGCTGGGTCCGGTTTGACTGAGTCAGCGGGATGAAGTTTTTTTATTATTATAATATAGAGAGATAAAATAAATAACGAAATCTTCGGGGTTCATTTCCTTGCAAGCGCCGCGGGTCTCTATACTTTAATGAGCCGAGAAAGATCGTGATTAACGATGCTTTCTTTCAGTTCGGCATTCGAGCCGCCGCGATAATGGCCTTTTTTTCCAACCGAGTTTCGCGGGAACGAGAGAAACGCACTCGCTGCGCTCTTCGAATGACCGTCATTTGCCCCGGGACCTTTGCGGTATGCGCTTTGCATTCCCTTATGACAAATTGCGATTGGCGCGATTTGTTTCGTGACGAGGATTTAATGGAAACGACGGTTTTTTTCGTTAAAGTTTTTCCCGATGAATTTGTTTTGGCTGAGTGTCATTTGAGCAAAATTTTCTCGAACATTGACCATTTTGAGAATCGTCTAAAAGAATGCATGTTTTATTTTAATAGTTATTATTACTATTGAATTCGACTAGAGTTTTTGATGTAATTTTTTCAGCATTTGTATCAAGTTACACGATAAATAATGAAAATATTATGTAATAAATAACAAGAATTAAAAACTATTATTATTTAAATAATTTTGTCAATGACAGCAAGTTTTAATGAAAATGCAACGTCATATTTAAATAAAGAACAACATTAATTTATTATATTATTCAACAAATATTTCGTTCCAAGCTTTATTATCACGTACCGAACTTTTTTTATTTACTAAACATTGCAGTTCAATTCTCTGGAAAAATTCTCTGTTTTTTCAATAAAAATGTGTACACTTGCATGTTTTGCATACAATCGATAATTCTGTCCATCTCTGAATTTTGATCTGAATCTGAATCTGAATCTGAATCTCGATTTCCTCATCATTTCTCAAACTCATAACAAATAATCATAAATTTATAACAAACGTCAATTTTCATTCTTATAATTTATTTATGCTCCAAGTTGAGAATTAAAAAATTTATGAAAATTTGCAACAAAAATTGTCGAAAATATTTAGAAATAATGAAAATAAGGATGTTTCGACAATTTCAGCAATTTTATTCCGAAAATGTTAGTTATTTTGAACATTCCGTCGAAATTTGAAAATCGTTATGGAAATATTGACAATTTTTTATACCGACCTCAAAATAAAAATTTCGAATCCCGTGGAATTCGTAAATCTAAGTTAAATCATCTTGTGGAGCGCGAAAGTGTTTAGCAAAAAAATATTTCTTTTCTTAGTTATCACTAGAAATTTCCAGAACGATCGATATTGACATTAAAAATATACATCGATCCAGTAAAAGAAAAACAAATTATAAAAAATCAAGCTAAGAAAAAAATAAGCGGAACGGCAAAATCTGCAGCATAACAAGCCGGAATTTACATAATCTCAATCAATGCTGTGGACAATCGAATTGAATTAGCAAGACGAATGAGCTTGGAAGGAGAAATTAAGTCACTTCCTCAGAGAAAATGATCAGATGACATGCACGATGCTGGACAACGCGGAAGGATTTTGCGTTTTCACAGTTCGCGACACAATTATGACCCCATAAATATCCGGAGCCGGCAGAAACTAATCGGAAGCGATCATCCGCGTCCAAAGCTTTCCGCTCTGCGAAGTCCAATGATTTACTCAATCCTGCCGGAGTAACTCTTGCATATTTACGAAAACTGGTCGAGTTAAATTATTTTCTTGTTCAAGTCAAACTTCCTGTTGTGAATTTTATATAAATATCTCGGTGCAACGCTCGAGAGTAAGCTGCGTAACTTTGTAATATAATTGTAAATTCTGCGGTTCGTTTTACAGAAAAGTAATATAAGTTAAGTTGAAGTAAAGAGAATAGCGTTAAGAAACGTTGTTACTAACAATAGTTTACATCAAAAATTTATCTTGTGGGGGAAGTTTTTTTTTGTAGGGAACTGCCTAGGGTCGCCAAATTCCTAAATCCAGCCCTGATTTCGATGATTAACAACAAAAACCTGGTTTCAGGGCCGGCGGTTCATCAAGCGCGTCGAGCGTTTGCGGGGGGCCACAGCTGGCCCAGCTCGCGGCCGGAAACGGAAATGGAGGAGGCCGCATGGCGGTCATTGGTGTCACCCGGAACGTGCGACTTCGGCGCCGTGGAAATTCCGGCTTTGGGTTCTCGATCCGCGGTGGTCGCGAATACGCCGCAGGATTTTATGTCTCCGATGTTCAACATGGAGGAGAAGCACACAGAAATGGACTTCGGGTATGTCATAAACTATTACAGGGTGTCCAGCCTCCGGAAAATTCTGGAACTCTACTTGAATTTTGGTCTCCAGGAAAAATCCGGGAATTCTACTTGAATTTTTCGAAACCCCAGAAATTGTTCCTGGCTTAATAATTGCGTATTTAAAACTTTTAATTTACACGCAAAAAGTAGATGGAAGATGGTTCGGCACATACGAAATGGGCAAAAAACGTTCCAAAAGTTTCCATTACAGTGTTTTCCATCATCAAATAAAATTTCGTTACATCAAGTTTTAGAAATCTAAGTAGGGATCCACAAAAGAACTAGAAAATCGTACAAAATGTGATAAATAAAAAAAATATAAAATAATAAAAATGTATTAAATAAGTAGAGAAATAGACAGAATTTTGTGAATGTTGACAAATAAAGGACAAATAAATACCAGCCCTGCCAAACTTTTTGTAACGCTGAAGCGTTGCACTTCCGTTGCACTTTTTAAATCATTATAAAAATGAACGGACAAAACCAATGGGTGAAATAAGTCTTTGAATTATAAATTGGA